>APFE030923849.1:90887-103075 GCA_000404065.3 Pinus taeda | reverse complement strand
TTATAGTATTTTTCAGTTACAATACCACGGGTCAATTCCATGGGTGAATGAATACCTTGGGTGGATGTCGCAATACCATGGGAAAATACCGTGAGTGAATGAATACCATGGGTGGATGCCACTTACAATACCATGGGTAAATTCCATGAGTGGATGAATAATATGGGTGGATGAATACCATGAGTTGATGCCATTTTCCGTTCGAATCATTCCTCCCTCCTTAAGAAGCAATGGTCCCCATTGCATAAAGTTCCCTCCTATAAAGCCTTTGTTGAATATGAAGAGCCACTGAAGATAAGGGTTTTATGTGGTTAACCCATAACCATGATGAACGAAAATCTGAGGATAGAGATACCCTGAAATTCTTGTGACCAACTATGGTTCTAACAGTGTGCGGCCTAGCAAATGGACTTCGATGAAGTGTGGGTTTTTGGATGACCCATAACCATGATGAACGAAGATCCGAGGATAGAGATACCCTGTAATTCTTGTGACCAATTGTGATACTGAGAGTGTGCGGCCTACCAAATGGACTTCGATGAAGTGTGGGTTTGTGGATGACCCATAACCATGACAAATGAAGATTCGAGGATAGAGATACCCTGTAATGCTCATGACCAACTATGATACTAACAGTGTGCGGCCTAGCAAATGGACTTCGACGACAAGGATTTTGTGTGATTGACCCATAACCATGATGTTGGTTGTTGATGAAGTAGCAGGTGCCTACATAGCCTAGGGTGGGAGGGCACGTCTCCAAATAAACCAAGCCAAATGTTGCTATGCTAAAACTCATGAATGTGAAGCAGGTGCCTACTAAAGTTGGGTGGGAGGGCACATCTCCAACGGGAACCCACTTCGAATGCTGCTTCAGAATTAAAATGGACATAACTCAAAATATTTATTATAACCTGTTTTTGGAAGCAGAAGGACCATTTTTCATCTTCCCATGTGATGGAAATCCTTATCTAAACACTCCAGAATTTCAGATTCGCCATGCAATTTTTCCGCCGTCACAAAAGTTATGAAAAAATAGTTGATTTTAAATCAACGATTTCTCCCACATTCGAACTCCGATTCGACCCATTTTTTTTTTGAAATTGGGTGATTTTTCAAGAGGATCTCAGATCTACAATCCTTCTTCTGAAATTCTGCACAAAAAATTCAAAAAAATGATAGGAGAATCGTCGCCCACCAATTGTCATAAAAAACAATTTCTAGAACATAGCTGATTTTAAATCAGCGATATCTCCCTCATCCAGACTCCAATTCGGCCGATTTTTTTTTTGAATTTTGGTATTTTTTCGCAAGAAATCCAGATATGTTATTTTTTTTGTAGATATTGTACCAAATGTTTCATATCTGATATTCAAACTCGCCGCCCAAAAAAAAATTCCTGCATAAAATGAAACAAAAAAAAAATTCCTGCTTGGCCCAAGAAAGTGTTATGTGGAGGACGTAGCATATGCCTGAAGTTTGTTGAATATTGCTGAAAAATTTGAAAATGAAATATGCATCAAACCCTCATTCTCAAGGAATCGTAACCTGCTCTGATACCACTGATTCGAATCTTGGGGGGAGGCCCCCAAGATCTAAAAAATTGAAATGGATCTTGGGGGGATAGACCCCCAAGATCTAAAAACTTGAATTGCCAGAAGAAAAAGAGGAGAATGCCCAATAAACAAAACCACAAAGAAACTTTTTATTAAAACCGATAATAACTGTAAATGCTACATTGTAGCGGAAAATCTGTCCTTTTACAAAATGTGACTTGTTACTTATAGTAATTTTCAGTTACAATACCACGGGTCAATTCCATGGGTGAATGAATACCACGGGTGGATGTCACAATAACATGGGAAAATACCATGAGTGAATGAATACCATGGGTGGATGAATAATATGGGTGGATGAATACCATGAGTTGATGCCATTTTCCATTCGGATCATTCCGATACCACTGATCCGGATCTTGGGGGGAGGCCCCCAAGATCTAAAAAATTGAAATGAATCTTGGGGGGAGAGACCCCCAAGATTTGAAAACTTGAATTGCTAGAAGAAAAAGAGGAGAATGCGCAATAAACAAAACCACAAAGAAACTTTTTATTAAAACCGATAATAACTGTAAGGGTACATTGTGGCGGACAATCTGTCCTTTTACAAAATGTGACTTGTTACTTATAATATTTTTCAGTTACAATACCACGGTTCAATTCCATGGGTGAATGAATACCATGGGTGGATGTCACAGTACCATGGGCAAATACCATGAGTGAATGAATACCATGGGTGGATGCCACTTACAATACCATGGGTAAATTCCATGGGTGGATGAATACCATGAGTTGATGCCATTTTCCATTCAGATTAGTAACAACCCCAAGTTAAAATTTCATGTAATAAAGAATAATAAAGGAAAAATAAGACCAAGGTTATGGGATATGTATTCCAAGCTAAATGTTGAGAAAAACATCCTAGTGGGTGTCACTTTCAGTTTATTATGGCTAAGGAAATTGACAAAGACATTAGTAAAGGCAAAAAGGAATTAATTGACATTTATTTATGAAAATAAAGGAAAATATGAGAAAAGGGAGATGAAGGGTCACAAATTTGCATGAGAGGGAAATTGAAGGAAAAATTAAGGAAAATGAAGAAAATAGAAGCCTCAATGATAAAAAAGCTTATAAGGATCAGTTCAGAACTTTTTTTGGTTTAACTTTTTGTCAGTTTTGACTTTGGAATTAGTTTTAGAAAGAGAAAAGCACCAAGAGGAGGAAGCAATAAAGAAAACAAGCAAGGACAAGGAAAGAAAAGGGAAAGCAAGGAATGTTGGATCAAGCAACTTTAGCAAGAAGATTTGCAGGTAACAGGTTGCATGTGTGATTTCCTAGCTGATTTGTGAATGCATGGTACATGCATTTGTGTATTGATTCATTTGTTGTCATTGGTGTTGAAGGAAGTGTAACTAGGTTCAGTCTTCATAAATGTACTTTTGATATTTGTATTTATTCAAGAAAATAAATATTATTTCTATAATATATGTCAATGAGTTTCTTGCTCATTGAAATAGGTCTAGCACTATTTAAAGTGCTATAGGTGAGTCAAATAGTCAAAATAATAAGTTGAAGACCTTAAGGGAATGTTATACCTTGTATGTATATGTATTATGGTCAAGAGAATACCTCCAAGCAAAGTCACAAGCATCCTCCAAGCAACGACATCCCTAAAAGAAGAAATCTGAAGCATAAGAACAGTCCTCAAGTCGGCCTACAATCAGTTGACAAGTCAGCCTACATACAATTGACAAGTCGGCCTAAATGGAGGGACAAACCTCTATATATAGAGGCTGCCCACACCTCTATAACGTACTCACTCAAACTCTGAAATTAGCGAAGATAAGTGTATAGGGTCTTCAAGGGCAACGAAGAAGAAGTATATATAACCAAAGTTAGGGGGATCACTTCTGAGGCAGCTACAACCACACATGTGAAGTTAAGGAAGGCTACCTGCGGTTATGACAACAGTCACTAACAGCTCCACATATCTCATTGTTTAGGGCTCAATCCAAGCCTACAAGACCACTCTCTCAAGCGAAGGATCAAGGAGGAAAAGTGAAGGTAAGAGGTCCGTTCTAAGGCCCATTACAAACACACATGCAAGGGAAAAGGAGGATGCCTCTACTGTCATAACAACCCTAGATTATAGTCATCCAAGTTAGTTGATTGGTGAAGAGAAGAAAGGAACCATCATAGGAAAAGGGTCTCATCAAAAGTATCTTCTCTAGAGCAAGTGAAACAAGGTTACTTACAAGTTGAAATAAGAACAAAGTGCCGGAAGTAGGAGGACGAAGTGTCGAGAAATAAAGTGCTAGAAGAAGTGTCGGGGTATACGGTGCAGAAAGGAGTGAAGACTTGACTTGTGCTTCGAAGGTCTCTTTGTCAAGGGTCTATGGTTTGGCATTGATAAATAGAAGCTTCAATAAGAAAAATTCACTAAAGGGTTTTCCTCTCAAGAGTACAGAAGTTTTGGCTCTGGCAGAGAGCCAACATCTTGTGTTCTTGTTTTTATGTTTTGGTAGAAGTTTGATGAAGTACACACATCTGCACTAATAATAATAAGAATAATAATAAGCTAATAATAAAAGTAAAAGGAATTCACAAATTGTTATCAAGTAATGAAGAATCACACTACACTACTTTTCCCTAGATTCTTCAACATGGTATCAAATCTAAGGTAACACATCAAGGATAGGGCAACTCAAGAACACTCATCAAGGAGAAGCATCTACAAGGCTGAGCATCAAACCTAGAAGTCTCAATCACTTCAAGGTCAATAAGGGTCTACAATCCATCTAATTCATCAAGGAGGTCTACAAAGAAATAAGAAGAGCCTTACATAAAGGCACCTACAAAGAAGAGAAAATTGAAGCAGGACCTACATCAAGCTCCAAGTCATCAAGAAAATCTCATCATCAAGCAAGTCCACTTGAATAAGGGAACTTGAAGTACATCAAGATCCTAGGAAGGCAAGCCATCAAGTCTTCAAGGAGGAAGAAAATCCATCACATCTAAAAAATCTATCAAGTAAGTACATGTCCCCTTCCGAATATACATCAATGTCTTTTTGCAAGGAAAGTAATGAATTGGTAGGAACCAATAACTTTCTTGCATGGAAGAAGAGGATTGATCTACTACTCAAGGAGAGTGAACTCCTAGAGCATGTCAAAGGGAATGTCACTATCCCTGCTAAGGAACAAACTCAAGCCTTAACCAAGTACAATAAGGATGAGACAAGAGCTTAAATGATTCTGATAGAATCAATCAAAGACTCTCTCATTACTTATGTCTCCAAGTTTGAGACATCAAAATAAATTTATGATAAGCTAGTAGAGCTATTCTCGGTATATACAACCGGATAAGTAATATCTGTAAGGAATGAATTATACAAGATGAAGATACCAGAGGAAGGAATAAATCCCTACTTCATGAAAATCTCTGAAATGAGAAATCAACTTCAAGATCTTGGGGAAGTCATGTATGATAGAGAGATGACAACTATAGTACTCAATGCTCTACCTGAGGATTGGGGCAAATTCACGACATTCATATATGCCAAGAAGGAAGCAACCACCCTCAGTGAAATGTGGTCTCTATGAAGAAAAAAGGAAACCATTAAAGGGGCAAGCATTTTCTACCATGGCCAAGAGAAAGGGTAAATTTCGTAAGATTGGTCCACAAAGAACAAACAACAAAGACATGTCCAAAATCCAATGTTTTGGATGCCAAGAATATGGACACTACAAAAGGAATTGTCCTAAGCTTAAGAAGAACATCAACAACAAAAGGAAGAGGGAAGAAGCTCACATAACTCAAGAGATGAAAGAATAAGGAAAGAAGCAAACGAAGGAAGATCCTCCGGATCTCTATTATGACTAGGTCAAACTATTTACTTCTAGACTTCTTTCAATTTTGTGAGTATTATAGGAGAATGTAGGAATAGAATAAAATTGCATGGCTAGAAACATCTTCGAGAATCTAGAAGCATGTAGTACATAGAGTTCTAGATACTCATGAAAATGTAGCATTTATAATAAGAATAGAAATATATGGGTAGAAATGTCTTCTAGAATATAGGAGCATGATAGTTATAGCTCAAGATAGTCATATAGAAGGAGCATACCTAGCATAGGACTTCATCCACGATGAAAGGAAAATTGATCATGATTAAGAATATTAGAAGACCTCCATCATCAAAAGGAAAAGAAACATTTGTAAGGCAATGATATTTAAGATCCTATGATGGAATCTTCAAAAGAAGGTTAATAAACTCAAGCAAATGTCTCATTGGGAATCTCATTCACGGGATTCAAGAAAAGGATGATATGTAGGCAAGCTAAGATGAATAAAGAAGGGCCACCCCAATGATAATCAAATGAAGCTAAGGTGATCAAAGGAGAATCAAGATAAGATATGTATGCATCAAAGTTCAATCATGTTATCATTTGTATATTATTGAGTCATGGGTTAGTTCTATAACATGATCAAGCATGAAAGAACTCTTTCACCAAGAACATGCTCGAAGGCATGTACCAAAATCCAATGAAGGTCAACAAAAGAATATGCTCACATAAGGAGCATAAGATTGTTAACTAAGAAGAAAGAAGAAATGTTGACAAGTCCAGAAAGCAAGAAATGAAGATGGAAATGAAGAAAGAGATCAAGCATGTGAAGAACACCATGATCATTAAGAATCACTATCTGACAAAATGCTTTGAAGATATCTCCCAAAAGAAGGCAAGACAACTCTGATAAAGGAAGAAAAGACCCTTGAAACCTATTGTTGAGTGCCAAACTTACATCTTCCCTATATACCTTTTTAGCCTTTTTCTCCAATTACCTGAACCTCCAAGCTATCAAATCATTGCATATTAGTTTAAAAAGAGCATATAAATGGTTTCCTAACTATGTCTTATGACTGTTGTTTGATTTAGATTTTTGCTCAGTCAACTGCGAAATCTTGTCACTTTCCGCATCCAGAATCAGTTTCCACAGCCTTTTTGTTGAAGTCTATGTTACAGGTGTCTACTGGAGAATCTGGCCACATGGGCAAGCTGCAAATGATGTGGGCATGGAATGTGTCCCCTTAGTTCAGCCGAATCACTCACATAGGACCATGGTCAAAGCCAGTCAAACGGTGGTCAACACTAAGAGTTTTGCGGTGGCAGGACTCTGTTTTTCATCACGAGGAGGATTGCGTGGCAAGATCCTAAATCTCAGGAGGTGTGCTAACACCTGGGGACTACCCGTGAACCAAATCTAACAGCCACACTCCTAGATTTCCGAATATGGTCATTTACGTGTCTGTCTACCAGTGCAGATCTTAGGAATTAGTTATGTATTTCCTGCTATAAATAAAGCATCCTCGTATGCGTATAGGCTAGCTTTTGATATGCAATCTTGACTGTTTTTACGAGCCATCGTGCTGTGACTTAGTCCTTATGTTATGACTGTATTTCAATATATGAGAAGACACTGCTTTTAAGTTCAAATCCGTGATTGATTTTTGATTGGCCGAGGTTGCAGAGGGCCCCTATACATCAAGGTTCTGTAGTTACTGTATATTTCCATGTTTTCTTCATTTACGCTCTTGATGCCATAGTTGTTTGCTTGTATATATTACATTGCTCATGGTATTCATGTTATTTGCTGTCCATAGTTTCTTTTATGCTTTCTAATGACTGTCAACTGATCAGTGTTTTCATTTCAGGTTCTAATAGATAGCCTGGGCAAGTGTAAAAAGCTTTTTGATGACTAATGACATGATGGAATTATCTTGTCCTTCTGATGATTTGTTTTCTTAGTTCTAATTCCAACACTGTTTATTTCTTTCAGTTTTTCTTTGTTCATTTACTTTTCTGCAAGATAGATATTAGACTATTCATGTCATTTTCAGTTACCTCATATAGCCGGAGCGAGTCGAATGGTGAGGGATTGAGTGTGAATGTATAGTTTGATATTAGTTTATTTTCTTTTGCAAGTTAGTGATTAGATTACTCATATCATTTTTTTTTTTCGGTTACCTCCTATAGCCAGAGTGAGTCGAATGGCGAGGGATTGAAGGATGAATGTGTAGTTTGATCTTAGTTTTATTTTATGCAATTTAGATATCAGATTACTCAATTTGTTTATGATTACCTCCTATAGCCAGAGCGAGTCGAATGGTGAGGGGTCAAAATATGAGTTGATGTGACATGGTTTAGTTTACTTTGCTTACAATTTTTGAATTGCTTTGAGTTCAGTTTTTCTTTTTATACAACAGCAAGGATACTAGGTTTCATAGTCACTAGTTCACTGTTTGGTTTAATTAGAATTGAGGTACATATTTATTTTCTCTCAGTAATTGATTTCATCATTGCAAGTTTGAAAACTTTTTGAACACTTTGAAGTTTGGAAATGATTTTAAAGGTCACCATTGCCTTGAACACTTTTATCCATACTTGATTCTTAAAATTACCATATCACATTAGGAAATCAACAAGAAGATAAATCCAAAAACAAATCAAAAATAAAAAACGACAAAGAAATAAGAAAACGGTTATCTTGCATATATAGTGCACTTCACTTCAGCAGTTTATGACTCCTGTGTTGACAATTTATATAGCAATTTAGGACACACTAAATTGATCAAACACCTATGAAGGCCTTGGAGATATAAAAGGTGTAGATAATTGATTATACTCTATAAATATGTCATGATGAAGAAGCCATCCAACAAAAGGAAAAGCAATGTTGAAGCAATATCAGGATGAAGTCATGATGGGCTATTAGGCCAGAGCATGAAAACAAGCAAGTACAATGAAGCATCCATGGGAATAATATTCTAAAGCATGGAAAAGATGACAAAGCAGTAGCCAAGATGACAAGAAAACCTGATGTATGACATGAAAGCCACTTTCCTTGAAGGAAGCAATGACATGAAAAACTAGGGAGGAAAGTGATCGATGGATGGTGCCCTACCTAGAAGAAGTTCGAACAAAGACTTCATGACATCAAGAAAGGTAGGAGATCAAGCAGTTGAAGGACCCATGGAGAAGAAGATGTTGATGAAGAAAAGAGTCCCCAGTTAAGAGGGAGCTCTGACAAGTCTCTGATCAAGAGGGAGTTTTCGATCACCCCTGATTACAAAGGAGTGACAATTATGTTTTCCATCCATGGGTCATGCACTAGAATAGGACTAACAATCGTAAGTCTAGATGAAGGCCATGAATGGAAATGTAGACACAAGATAGACACTACATTCTTGTCTTCACTTGGGAAGAAAGAATGGGAGGATTGGGTAATCATATGGCATCCGATACTCTTTGAGGATGTGTAGGGAATTCAAGGCAAGAGTAGGAAATAGGACCGATATTATTTTAGGGTTGGGAACCCAAGATAAGAATAGTACTATAAGGTCGTACCCGGAGAACACCCGGGTGGGTATGTACCTTGAGAGACAATGATGAAGGTGTCTATAAATCATTGGTCTCACCAACATTGTAGCGCATGGTCTCGTAAAGAGATGGCGCTATTAGTCAAGGCCTTGCACTATGAAAATGTTGATGGATATGATGCTATAATAGATGGATTGCTAATCTAGTTTCTCTTATGTGAATTCTTCAAGAATGATAATAGTCAAACACCTTGGAATGTTATATGAATACCTCCATAGTTAAGAGGGAGTGTTGAAGGAAGTGTAACTAGGTTCGGTCTTCATAAATGTACTTTTGATGTTTGTATTTATTCAAGAAAAGAAATATTATTTTTATAATATATGTCAATGAGTTTCTTGCTCATTGAAGTAGGTCTAACACTATTTAAAGTGCTATAGGTGAGTCAAATAGTCAAAAGAATAAGTTGAAGACCTTAAGGGCATGTTATACCTTGTATGTATATGTATTATGGTCAAGAGAATACCTCCAAGCAAATTCACAAGCATCCACCAAGAAACTGTTGGAAATAATACTGAGAGGGGGGTGAATCAGTATTATCAGATCAATAATTTTATTTCTCAAACAGGTTTATATACGCTACTTCAGTGAAGTGAACTAGCGTGTACACGTAACTGTGATTAGAGAAACCAGCGTATATCCAAAGAACTTGTGATTTAGACAATTTATCATGTGTTGATCTTATACCAGTACATCAATAACTTATTAGATAGTGCAGTAAAATTAGAATAAAGCATCACACATAAGCAACACACATGAACACCAAGATTTAAGGTGGAAACCCAATGTGGGTGAAAAACACCTATTGTTGTCGTCTCTGTCTTCTTTTAATAATAAGAAAATCTATTTACAATCTTGTACTGGTGCAGACTCATACCAGTACGTAGGCTTCTACCTACAGAATGTTACAACCTTCTCTCATTCTCCAGCTTCTAGTGGAAGGGAGCTACAACCCCGTAGCTCTTGTACTAGCCAATATTTTTACTAGTACGTAGGTGCCAGCCTATAGAAAAACTCCACTCTTCCACGAGGGACCACGTTTCATGAATTTTCAGACTGGATTCTCCTGGCACATATCAAGACATATGAAGACCTTGACTCATCAATAACCCATCAGAAATTTAGAAACTCAAACTTCATCAACCAACATATAGTTAATCTGAAACAATCAAATCACTGTCACCAGAACACTGTGTTGAACCCAGAAACCTGCATCACCATTCAGAACTAGCTGTAACCTCATAAACCATGCATCAGACTATATACGCTACTTGGATGAACCCAAACTGCGTGTATACGCTAGTTCCGTTAATCAAACCTACATATACCTCCAAATCTACTACAAACATAACATTTTGAATCAAGTCTATACCAACCAACAATATACTGCACATCTACTTTCAACTTACTAAGCTTTACACAGGCAACAACAAAGATCACTTCTTCTCACTTATACAATCAATCTATCAAATATCAAACTCCTTATTCATTCAGTTTTACATTCAGATCTAAGAAGACTTCGTTGACAAACAACAGTAAAACAATAGCAATGATCTAATAGATTAGTCATCCTTGAACATCAAGCTTTTCTTTTGCATACGCTACTTGGAAGAGCTGAACCAACGTGTATACGCACCTTCACCAAAGAAAAACAATGTATAGATCTGCAAATACTTACTTCATAACTTCACTGCACCTCCGGACTTTAGACATACCAAGATCAGAACATATACAATGTAAATCATGCGTTAGCATTCATATCTAGACTATCCATGATCAAACCATATAATAATAATTCATTTTAGGTCTCATGGTCCCGATTCATCATTAGATCTCATCCCCATCAACCGCTAAGGTTCATCCTTAGTTCAGATCAAGAAAAGCACCATAAACCCATATCATGAATTTTTGTTTTTGATCTCACTCATCATAAGATATTCATTACTCACACACCTTGGCCTAATGATCTTCTCCTCCTTATATAGTTTTAGGCCTTTCTCAATACCTTGGACCAAAACCACTTAGGACCAATACCTTGGACCGATACCTGTTAGGCCCCTATACTACTAGTGTAAACCCTTATTATTATTAGTACAACCCCCTTATTATATTGATGTACCCATGTAGTGCCCATATTGTTACTATTGTGCCTCATAGAAGCCCACTATTGTTATTATTGTGCCCTTACATTATTTGTTATGTAGGCTCTGATTATGTTATGACCCCTTAGACTCCTATATATAGAGAGGAGGTCTTTTCATTTGTATATCGAAGGAAATTGTTTCATTTATGTAATTGTAAAGGAGGTTGCCCCCTTGAAAGAGGCTGAATTCTAAGGCGTTGATCTATCTTTTCTATCTTTTCTTGAGCTGGTTTCATAACATTTGGTATCAGAGCTTTGGATTCTAGGGTTTCGTTGCTCCAAATAGGTCATCGTGGAATTTTCACTATAACTTTTTTTCTTCGATGTTTCAGAAGTCAGAAAAAAACCCATTTGAAAAGACATCGCGCTGCAGCTCGGGTCTGAATTTCAGAACTTTTCGCGCTATATTTACGGATATATGATCTAAGGAAGTTGGTCTTTTTGCAGACTCCTGAATTACATTCCAAACAGGCGACCTGGGGAAAATCGTCATAACTTTCTCTCTGAGCATCGGATTGAAATTTTGCAAATAGGTACAGAAATAGGACGGACTGTAGTTTCTTCTAGATATTGTTCAGAGCCAGAGGTCCAAATAGTGACACGTGGCACTTCATACAAGTTCGCTCTTCTGAAAAGGTCTATAATCAGGTCACTGTGGGAGATTTGGCATAACTCTTCATTGGAGAATCAAATTGGGGTCAGACTGGTGGCATTTTGGAAAGAGGACACAGAGGGCTACCACAAATCAAAATTTCAGAACTGGGTGATTTGAAAGTACAGAGATACATCAGAGGCAATATCGAGCTCCTACAAAGAAAAAAAAGGTGTGTAGATTTTTTTAAATGTTTGCTTAAGATTGGTTTGAAAATGTATTTTGAAGGAATTCAAAGGGATAGTGGAGCATTATTATCGGTAACTGATGCCCTGAGGAAAGAAAATGCAAACACCTAGTAAGGAACCTGAAATCTCTAGCATGATTCATGAAGAAGAGGAAGAAATGCTACATGATATATCAAAATTACAAGACCAAGTGCAAAAAATGTCAGCCTCACAAAA
>APFE030923849.1:71675-89916 GCA_000404065.3 Pinus taeda | reverse complement strand
ATAGAAGCCCACTATTTTTATTATTGTGCCCTTACATTATTATTGTTATGTAGGCTCTGATTATGTTATGACCCCTTAGACTCCTATATATAGAGAGGAGGCCTTTTCATTTGTATCATCGAAGAATTGTTCATTTATGTAATGTAAAGGAGGTTTCCCCCTCGAAGAGGCTGAATTCTAAGGCGTTGATCTATCTTTTCTATCTTTTCTTGAGCTGGTTTCATAACAATACCTCTGACCAAATACCTTGGGCCATATACCTCAGATCAATACCTTGGACCAAAACCTTGGTTTTCCAACATGTACGCGCTTTTCCTCCTGTGAAAGTGCGTGTATACATATACGCTCCTTTTGTTCTATTAACCTGTGTGTATACGCTCTTCTTCTACAATGAACCTGCGTATACAACTTAGCATACCTGAAAATGTCCTTTTAACTGATCTATAGTCTTTTGTTCATTCATATTATTCTTTTGTACCATTACTTTGTTCCCTCTGAATAGACCTGTTATAATGTGATTTGCCATTGTACATTACTTTTGAACTGATTCCTTTGAAATTCCTTGCATTTTGTCACATCTCTAAACACAACTGCCATGCATTCTGTCACATCTAATATCTCTCTTGTAGATTCATCTAGTTACCATATACAAGTGATTTTTTCTGTTATAAGTGGGTTGCCATCAAGTACAACACATGCATCATAATGCCAACAATCTCCCCCTTTGGACTTGATGGCAACCATGTTGGTGTTGATTATTGCAAGTTGTAGAAACTGTTAGATATAACAACCAACACCAAAATGCTCTCCCCCTTTGACATCAAGGGCAAAGGGCAAACCAAGATATTCTGCCCCTTTGATATCAAGGGAAAAGGCATGACCAAAGTGAAGGCTTTCATATGTGAACAACTGAATATAAACATTGATCATGCTCCCCCTAGGCACATGCTTAATTAGTTGATGTTGTGATGCACTAAACCATCCATGCTCCCCCTGAGCACATGCAAAGTCTGCAAAAATATTTTCCAAAAGAATAACATGACCCTATAACTCACCTATGCGAGTTTGACCTTCCTATCCCCAATGACTCATACATACATCAATCTCCCAACCAAGTGGGGATATACTAAATTTGACTCATCCACCCAACCAAGTGGGGATATACCAATTATTTATACATGACAGAAATATAATAAATATTACATCATCCATCCCATGCAAAGTGGGGATACAAATTACATCATTTGTCTAATAGGACTCATTCAAATGTATGAGAAGTCATATCACACCCTAGAATTTTACATGACTTAAGCAACAAATGGTATAAATATCTGAAGCCATAGCTGGACTCAGCAACCATAATGCCAACAATTCAGAATGCGTGTGAAGGCTAATGCTCCCCGTAAACCTGTGTTACTTGTGCATTGTTAACAAGTCATTAATCAAGGCATCTTTGTCAGTCTGATAAAAATTAATGAACAAAACATATTATTAGACTGTAATCATCAACATCAGACAAAGCACCCATATCAGAGTCCGACCCACTATTTTACTTGTCATAAAAACATATATGCTTCTTAAGCCACAGAAACCCAAATGTATACGCGAGTATACTTCATGAAACCCGCATATAATAACCTTCCTCTAAAAAACTGGATTTAATAGCAGGATGATGCAACAACTACTCCCATCTTTTGTCTGAGATATTCAAATGTTTCTCTGGGCATTGGTTTAGTGAATATATCAACAACCTGTTCTTTGGAGGGTACATACTCCAATTTGTCCTTTTGTTGAAGCACTTGTTCTTGTAGAAAATGGTACTTTATGGGTATGTGCTTGGTCTTAGAGTGCATGAATGGACTCTTTGAAATACTTATGGCACTTGTATTATTGCATAGAATGGAGATGGGTGGAGTACATGTGATCTGAATGTCTTGCAAAGTTTGCATCATCCAAAGTAGTTGTGTGCAACAAGATACAACAACCACATATTCTGCTTCAGTTGTAGCTAAAGCAATTGAACTTTGTTTCTTGCTGAACCAAGACACTAACCTGGAACCCATATAGAATGCACCACCACTAGTACTTTTTTTATCATCAACACTTCCTGCCCAATCTGCATCTGTATATGCATGAAGAGTAAGATCTGCATCTCTAGGATACCATAGTCCAAAGACCTGAGTTCCTTGAAGATATTTAAAAATTATTTTGGTTGCATGTAGGTGTGATTCCTTTGGATTTGCTTGAAATCTTCCAACTAGTCCTACTGCATGCATGATTTCAGGTCAGGTACCTATTAGATAAAGCAGACTACCAATCATGGATCTGTAAGTTGGTTGATGTACTGTTGTTGATTCATCATTTGAGCTGAGACTGCATCCTATTACCATTGGAGTACATACAGGTTTAGAATCTTCCATTCCGTACTTTTTCAAGATTTGCTTGAGATATTTGGTTTGTGAAAGAAAAATACCATCTTTAGTTTGTTGAACTTGTAGACCAAGAAAATAGGTAAGTTCACCAAGCAAGGATATTTAAAAATCTTGCTGCATTATTGAAGCAAAATTCTGACTCATGGATTCTTTATTGCTACCAAAAATGATATCATCAACATAAACAATAATAATTAGCAATTTATCATTTTCAATCTTTGTATATAAATTGCTATTTGCAGAACCTTTTGTAAAACCTTGTTGATGTAGATATTTTTCAAGGCAGTAATACCAAGCCCTTGGAGCCTGTTTCAGACCATAGAGAGCCTTTTTGAGTATGCATACAAGTTTTGCATCATTTCCAAGAATGAATCCTTCTCGCTGTTTAATATAAACTTCTTCTTCTAAATCTCCATTAAGGAAGACTGATTTTACATCCATTTGGTATACTTTGAATTTCTGAAAACTGGAAAGAGCAAGAAACATTCTTATGGCTTCAAGTTTGGCAACAGGTGCAAAAGTTTCTTCAAAATCTATACCTTCTTGTTGAGCATACCCTTTACAAACAAGTCTGGCCTTGTTTCTAATGACTTCTCATTTTCATTTAAGTTGTTCTTGAATATCCATTTAGATCCTATAATATTTTTATCATGAGGTCTAGGAACTAATTCCCAAGTGTCATTTTTTTCAATTTGCTCAAGTTCTTCATCCATGGCCTTGACCCAACATTCAACTTTGCATGCTTCATTTACATTTTGCGGTTCGGTGGAGGATAGTAATGCTAGATAGCTTGAGGTCCTTGTAAGAGTTCTTCTTGTTTGTACAACAACCTCCTTTTCTCTTAAAATTTGAGTTTCTGGATGATTTTTCTGAACATACTTGGACGAAGTCTTTTCTTCTACCATTATATCTTCTTCTAGTGCTTCATTGGTTTCTTCTTCAATATAATTTTGATTTGATGTGGAAAAGTAATCCCAATCTTCCTCATTTTCATAATCTTCTGTTGATTTTATCTATTTTGGATTTATGCGTGCTTCATCAACTACAACATCAATTCTTTCAACAATTTTCCCAAGTCTTTATTATAACAATTATATCCTTTACTTCTAGAAGAATAGCCAAGAAGAATCCCTTCATCTGCTCTAGGTTCAAACTTACCAAGTTGTTCATCATTCCTTTTGATAAAACATTTTCTTCCAAAAACTTTAGAATTATTTACAGTAGGAGTCTTACCATACCAAAGTTCATGTGGAGTTTGAGTGCTATTTACCCGAACATTTTCTTTGTTGAGAATAGTCATGACAACAAATGCAGCTTCACCCCAGAGGTTGCAGGAGTTCCAGATTCATCTAGCATTGCTCAAGCCATTTGTTGAACTATTATGTTCATCCTTTCTACCACACCATTTTGCTGAGGAATTCTTGTGATGGAGAATTGCCTTTTTATTCCATGTTGCTCACAAAAGTCAAAGAATTCATATGATATAAATTCCCATTCTCAATCAGATCTGAGGCATTTGATTTTTCGATCTGATTCATTTTCAACCAAAGCTTTGAAGGCTTGGAACTTTTCAAATGCTTCATCTTTATGCTTTAGAGGACCTATCCAACACATTCTGGAAAAATCATCAATGAAAAAAATAAAGTATTCTTCTCCACGAGGTGACTTTTTCCTTGTTGGTCCACATAAAGCAGTGTGGATAAGTTCAAGAGGCTTACTAGATGACCCTTGTTTTTCAATGAAGTGAACTCTGGTTTGCTTACTGATTTGACATGGTTTGTAGATTGTATTTTCTGGGATGCTGATATCTGGAAGATCATGAACAGCCTTGAGTCTGCATGATTTTCTTATTAGAGAAAAGCTTAGATGTCCCAACCTTTTATGCCACAACCAGTTTTCATCATTTTTGCTTAGATAACACTGTTGTTGTCCTCCTTTGAGTATGTATAAGTTGTTTGGAGTTGTTGTACCTTTGATCACGGTCTCTCCTGTATCAAGCTCACGAACAACACATCTGTTTGATCGAAACACACTTCATTTCCTTGATCACACATTTGACTGACACTAAACAAGTTATGCTTTAAAACATATACATACATAACATTTCCAGCTTTAACCTTTTCTTTCAAGAAAACAAAACCTTTACCTTTTATGACAGTTGGAGTGTCATTTCCAAATAAGACATTCTTTTCTTTTTCTAAGGCATTATATGAGTGAAGTTTCTCTTTGTCACTTGTCATATGTTTGGAACATCCACTGTTGATGTACCGCTAATTTTCTTGTCCTTCTGCATACAAGGCTATACCACATCTTTCTATTTGAGATTATTTCCTTCTCCATATCTTGGGATTTAATGGTGTTTTCTCCTTTTGAGGTGTTTGCCAAAATTTTATCCTGCATTCAGATTCTTCATGACCAAAGTTGTGACAAATTGAGAATTCTATTTCATTATCAAGAGGGGAAAAGTTATTATAGGAACTTCTCTTGGTCCCTGTTACATTCCTTTGATTTCGTGCTCCTTTAGTCATGATGGTTTTGTAAGCAACGCATTGAGCAGCTTTATGCCCAAAATTATTACATGAAAAACATTGCCCATTAAAGAAGTTTTTGTGACAATCGAATCTATTTACCTGTTGATTGTAGTTTCTATTGATATTCATCTTTGGAGAAAATTGAGTATGATTTTCCCGAGGTTGGTTGTGGATTCTATTGATATTCATCCTTGGAGCAAATTGAGTATGATTTACTTGGTGATCAGCTTTATGCCTTTGCTGACGATTGTCATATTGTTTACTGGTCTTTGCTGCATCAAGATAGCTTTTGGTGGAGGTTGACAACTTCTGTGATTGATATGCTTCTTCAGTATATCCAAGACCTGTCTTTATCAGAGGAAAATGATGAAATTCGATAATTTCATTTAAAGCTTCTGATCCTTTAACAAATCTAAGATTGAGAGATTTTTTTTTTCTCAAGATCTTTTCTTAGACCCACAATTTCACATTCTAGTTTTTCATTGTGTTTTTCTTTTTCAGCAAGTTGGCATGTCAAGGTATCTATGATCAAATTCTTTTCTTCTAAACAGATTTTGAGTTTAGAGATTTCTTCATGAAAGTTTTCCTCTTCTAAAGCATCCCAAAAATCATCATTGTCATAAGCCATGAGAAGTCTATAATCATCACTATTAGATAAACCATCATTATCCTCTTCTAAACTATCCCAAAAATCATCGCTATCATAAGCCATGAGAAGTCTGTAATCTTGACCAGTTTCATCTTCATCACTATTAGATAAACCATCACTATCTTCATGAGTATAGTAACTCCTTCTATTCACAACTTGTTTCCTATTCCCTTTTTCATATTTCTTTCCTTTTTCATATTTATCTTTATGAGGACATTTGGCAGCATAATGACCGACTCTACCACAAGAAAAGCATTTGAAACGTAGCTTACCTCTGAATCTTCCAAAACCCCGTTGAAGCTTCTTGACAAAATTTACCTCATCTTCTTCATCTGAAATGTGTCCCGATTCATTGTGTTCTTCCCTTTATTTTCCTTTTGTTGAAGCTTTAAATGCGGTTTCTCTCATATATGACAAACCTCCTTTTCTCATCTCAAAAGCAGTTAGGATTCCGTGAAGTTGTGCCATAGTGATATTCTGCAGATCCTATTTTTCTTCTATGGTAGACACTTTTGATTCAAATTTAGCAGACAAGGATTTCAAAATTTTCTCAACTAAGGTAACTTCCTTTATTTCTTCACCCAGATTTTTCATACAATTAACAACTTCATCTATATGTAAGAAGTAACTAGTTATACTCTCATCTAATGCATCGTAAGAGTTTCATACTGCATTATGAGAGTTCGAAGCTTAGCACGTTTTACCTGAGAGTCTCCTTCGTAGCTCTGAACTATTTTGTCCCATATCTCTTTGGCTAATTTGAGTTGCATGACTTTATAAAACTCTGATTGTGACAAACTTCCCAATAAAGTATTGATAGCTTTGACATTGGTTTCATATTGCTTTTTACTTGTCGTGTTTGTAGGAATTGTTGTTGAAAATTTATATCCTCCTTCCACAATTTCCTAGACATCTGTTCCAAGATATTGAAATAGGTTGTGCTTCTTATTTTCCAATAAACAAAGTTTCTCCCATCGAACATTGGCGGTTTGATGGATCCCATGCTTTCGTGATTATTCATCTCGATGGATCTTCCTTCAAGCGATCAAGCTTCTTCTGAAGGACCTTCTCTAATACCAATTGTTGGAAATAATACTGAGAGGGGGCTGAATCAGTATTATCAGATCAATAATTTTATTTCTCAAACATATTTATATACGCTACTTCATTGAAGTGAACTAGTGTGTACCCGCAACTGTGATTAGAGAAACCAACATATATCCAAAGAACTTGTGATTTAGACAATTTATCATGTGTTGATCTTAAACCAGTACATCAGTAACTTATTATACAGTGCAATAAAAGAAGAATAAATCTTCACACATAAGCAACGCACATAAACACCAAGATTTAAGGTGGAAACCCAATGTGGGTGAAAACCACCTGTTGTTGTCTCTATCTTCTTTTAATAATAAGAAAATCTGTTTACAATCTTGTACTGGTGTAGACTCATACCACTACGCAGGCTTCTACCTGCATAAGGTTACAACCTTCTCTTGTTCTCCAGCTTCTACTGGAAGGGAGATACAACCCCTAGCTCTTGTACTAGCCAATATGTTTACTAGTACGTAGGTGCTAGTGTACAAAAAAACTTCACTCTTCCACCAAGGACCATGTTTCATGAATTTTTAGACTGGATGCTCATGGCACATATCAAGAAATATGAAGACCTTGACTCATCAATAACTCATCATAAATTTAGAAACTCAAACTTCATCAACCAACATACAATTAATCTGAAACAATCAAATCACTGTCACCAGAACACTATGCTGAAACCAGAAACCTGCATCATCATTCAGAACTAGCTGTAACCTCAGAAACCATGCATCAGACTGTATACGCTACTTGGATGAACCAAAACTACGTGTATACACTATTTCCATTAATCAAACCTGTGTATACCTCCAAAGATACTGCAAACATAAACTTTTGAATCAAGTCTATACCAACCAGCAATATACTGAACAGCTACTATCAACTTACTGAGCTTTACATAGGCAACAACAGAGATCACTTCTTCTCACTTATACAATCAATCTATCAAATATCAAACTCCTTATTCATTTAGTTTTACATTCAGATCTAAGAAGACTCCATTGACAAAAAACAGTAAAACAACAGCGCTGATCTAATAGATCAACCATCCTTGAACATCAAGCTTTTCTTTTGCATACGCTACTTGGAAGCACTGAACCAGCGTGTATATGCACCTTCACCAAAGTGAACCAACATACAGATCTAAAAATACTTACTTCATAACTTCACTGCACCTCCGGACTTCATACATACCCAAATCAGAACATATACAGTGTAAATCATACGTTAGCATTCAGATCTAGACTATCCATGATCAAACCATATAATAATAATTCATTTTAGGTCTCATGATCCTGATTGATCATTATAATGATCTCATCCCCATCAACCGCTAAGGTTCATCCTTGGTTCAGATCAAGCAAAGCACCATGAACCCATAACATGCAAATTTTCTTTTCCTCTCACTCTTCATAAGATATTCATTACTTACGCACCTTGCCCTAATGATCTTCTCCTCCTTATATAGTTTTAGTCCTTTCTCAATACCTTGGACCAAAACCACTTAAGACCAATACCTTGGACCAAATACCTCAGACCAATACCTCAAACCAAATACCTTGGGCCATATACCTCAGACCAATACCTTGGACCAAAACCTTGATTTTTCAACATGTACGCGCTTTTCCTCCTGTGAAAGTGCGATTATACGTATACACTCCTTTTGTTCTGTTAACCCTCGTGTATACGCTCTTTTTCTATAGTGAACCCGCGTATACAACTTAACATACCTGAAAATGTCCTTTTAACTTATATATAGTCCTTTGTTCCTTCATCCTATTCTTTTGTACCATTACTTTGTTCCCTCTGAATAGACCTGTTATAATGTGATTTGCCATTGCACATTACTTCTGAATTGATTCCTTTGAACTGCCCTACATTTTGTCACATCTATAAACACAACTACCATGCTTTTTAACACATCTGATATGTCTCTTGTAGATTCATCTAGTTACATGGATTCATCTAGTTACCATATACAAGTGAGTTGTTCTGCTATAAGTGGGTTGCCATCAAGTACAACACAAGCATCATAATGCCAACATCAATGACATCCATGACAGAAGAAATATGAAGCATAAGAGCAATCCTCAGCCTACAATCAGTTGACAAGTCATCCTAAGTGGAGGAACAAACCTCTATATATAGAGGTTGTCCACTCCTCTATAGCGTACTCACTCAAACTCTAAAATTAGCGAAGAGACAAGTGAAGATAAGGAAGTGTATAGGGTCTTCAAGGGCAGCGAGGAAGAAGTATATAGAACCAAAGTTAGGGAGATCATTTATGAGGCAACTACAACCACACATGCGAAGTTAAGGAAGGCTACCTGTGGTTATGAAAACAATCACTAACAACTCACCATAGCTCATTTTTTAGGGCTCAATCCAAGCCTACAAGACCACTCTCTCAAGCGAAGGATCAAGGAGGAAAAACGAAGGTAAGAGGGTCATTTTAAGGCCCATTACAGTTGTTGGCATTATGATGTATGTATTGTACTTCATGGAAACCCACATGTAGCAGAACGAATCTCTTGTGCATGGCAACTAGATGAATCTACAGAAGAGATATCAGATGTGACAGAATGCAGGGCAGCTTCAAGGAATCAGTTTAGAAAGCAACTCACTCAGCTGACAGATCACAATACTGTAAGTTAACAGCACAGAGTTGCAGATCAGACTACATGGAATGAAGAAAGAGAGGTCTACGCAGGTTCACCATTTACCAAGCCGCGTATACATGCGGGTTCACTGTATCCAAGTCGTGTATATGTACACACGCACTTTCACAAAAGGAAAAGTGTGTATACCTTGGAAAACTAATTTTTTGGTCCGAAGTATTTGGTCCATGGTATTTTGATCCATGGTATTGGTCCAAGGTATCGGGTCCAAGATATTGACCCCATGTATTTGATCCAAGGTATTGGTCCTAAGTGGTTTTGGTCCATGGTATTAAGAAAGGCCTAAAACTATAAAAGGAGGAGAAGATCATTAGACCAAGGCACAAAAGCATTGAATATCTAATGAAGAGTGAGATCTAGTATGCAGGTTATTGGGTTATGGTGCATTGCTGGATCTGAACCAAGGAGGAACCTTAGCAGTTGATGGAGGATAAGATCTAAAGATCTTAAGGCATAAAGTGAACTATCATTATGTGTTTTTGCTCATGAATACTCTAGATCTGAATACTGACGCATATATTATTCTGTAAATGATATGATCTGGGTATAACTGAAGTCTGGTATAGCTACGGAATAATGACTTAATATTTGTAGATGTATATGTTGGTTGGCTTTGAGGAAAGCACGTATACATGCCAGTTCGACACAAGAAAGTAGCATATACCTTACAATCTATGTTTTAGTTGCTTCTGTTTGTTGTTGCAGTGTTCTGGGTTCTGGCTTGGGTTCTGGTTACTGTATTCTGGTGACAACGTTCTGATAGATCAAATTGATGGGTTTTCAAAGTGATCGATTGACTTGGTTGTGGTTGGTTCAATAGGATATTGATTGATGCAGATATATTTGATGATTGAATGATGTTGTTGATGGATCCAATCTGAAAATTTATGAAATGTGGTCCCTGGAAGAAAAAAGAAGGTTGTCACCTTCTATAGGCCTGCACCTACGTACTAGTAAACATATGAGCTAGTACAAGAGCTAGGGGTTGTAGCTCTCTTCCTGTAGAAGCTGGAGAATGAGAGAAGCTTGTAGCCTTCTACAGGTAGAAGCCTTTGTCCTGGTATAAGACTGCACCAGTACAAAATTTGTAAACATAATTCTCTTATTATTAAAAGAAGACAAAGACGATTGCGCAGGTGGTTTTCACCCACATTGGGTTTCCACCTTATATCTTGGTGTTCATGTGTGATGATCTGTTCTATTTTTTCTGCACTTGGTTACTGTTTATATGGTTCTGATGCACTAATTAAAGATCAATATATGAAGAATTAATTGAATCATAATTTTGCTAGATATACGCTAGTTGCATTAAACACAATTGCGTGTACATGCAAGTTCCCTTAACTTAAGTAGCGTATATGAATTTGATTATGGAAATGAAAATTTATAAGTTTGATAATACTAATTCACCCCCCCTCTCAGTGTTATTTCCAACAATTGGTATCAAAGCAGGTCCTTCAGAAGAAGCTTGATCGCTTGAAGGAAGATCCATCATCATGAGTAATCAAGAAAGCAGGGGATCCATCAGACCACCAATATTTGATGGAAGAAACTTTGTTTATTGGAAGGTAATAACCACAACCTATCTTCAATATCTTAGAATAGATGTCTGGGAAATCATGGAAGGAGGATATACATTTCCATCAACAATTCCTACAGATGCAGCAGGTAAAAAGCAATATGAAACCAATGCCAAGGTTGTCAATACATTATTGGGAAGTCCGTCACAATCATATTTTGTCAAAGTTATGCAGCTCAAATCATCCAAAGAAATATGGGACAAAATTGTTCTAAGCTACGAAGGAGACTCTTAGGTAAAACTTGCTAAACTGCAAACTCTAATAATTCAATATGAAACTCTCAAGATGCACAATGATGAAAGTGTAGCTAGTTACTTCTTACGTATAGATGAGATTGTTAATTGCATGAAGAATTTGGGTGAAGAGATAAAGGAAGTTACCTTAGTTGAAAAAGTCCTAAGATCCTTATCTCCTAAATTTGAATCAAAAGTATCTGCCATAGAAGAAATGTAGGATCTACAGACTATTATTATGACACAACTTCACGGAATCTTAACTGCCTTTGAGATGCGAAAAGGAGGTCCATCAGATATGAGAGAAGCCGCATTTAAAGCTTCAACAAAAGGAAAAGAAGAACTCAATGAATCAGGACATATTTTAGAAGAAGAAGAAGAGGAAGCGAACTTTGTCAAGAATCTTCAACGGGGTTCTGGTAGATTCAGAGGTAAACTACCTTTCAAATGTTTTGCCTGTGGTAGAGTCGATCATTATGCTGCCAAATGTCCCCATAAAGATAAATATGATAAAGGGAAGGAAACAACAAAATGGAATAGAAAACAAAGTGTAAGTAAAAAGAGCTACTATACTCATGAAGATAGCGATGGTTTATCAAATAGTGATGAAGATGAAAATAGTAATGACTATAGAATTCTGATGGCTTGTGAAGATGATGATTTTTTGGATGCTTTAAATGAAGATGACCTTTATGAATAAATCTCTAAACTCAAAATCTGTTTAGAAGAAAAGAATATGATTATAGATACCTGGACATTCCAACTTGCTGAAAGAGAAAAACACAATGAAAAGCTAGAATGTGAAATTGTGGGTCTAAGAAAGGATCTTGAGAAAACAAAAGGTCTCAATATTAGATTTGTTAAAGGATCAGAAACCTTAAATGAAATTATCAAAGTGGAACACTCTCCTCTGATAAAGACAGGTCTTGGATATATTAAAGAAACATCTCAGAAGCCGTCAACCTCCACTAAAAGCTATCATGATGTAGCAAAGAGTAGTGAACAGTTCAACAATCGTCAGCAAAGGCATAAAGCAGATCACCAGGTGAATCAGGCTCAATTATTCAAATATGAACAAAAGCCACAATCAACCTCAGGTAAATCATACTCAATTTGCTTCAAAGAATATCAATCAACAGGTCAGTAGGAGGAACTTCAACTACAATCAACAGGTCAATAGATTCAATAATCACAGGAACTTATTTAATGGTCAATGTTTCTCATGTCATAATTTTGGACACAAAGCTACTCAATGTGTTGCTTACAAAACTATCATGACTAGAGAAGCACGAAATCAAAGGAATGTGACAGGGATCAAGAAAAGTTCCTATAATAACTTTTCTCTTCTTGGAAATGAAATAGAACACTCAATCTGTAACAACTTTGGCCATGAAGAATCTGAATGCAGGAGAAAATTTTGGCAAATATCTCAAAAAGAGCAAACTCCATTAAATCCCAAAATATGGAGAAAGAAAGAACCGCAAACAGAAAGATGTGGTATAGCCTTGTATGCAGAAGGAAAAGAAAACCAGTGGTACATCGATAGTGGATGCTCAAAACACATGACAGGTGACAAAGAAAAACTTCACTCATATAATGCCTTAGAAAAGGAAAAGAGTGTCTCATTTGGAAATGACACTCCTGCTGCCATAAAAGGTAAAGGCTTTGTTTAAATTCTTGAAAGAAAAATTTAAAGCTAGGAATGTTATGTATGTTGATGGCTTAAAGCATAATCTGTTGAGTGTGAGTCAAATGTGTGATCAAGGAAATGAAGTAGTGTTTCGATCAAATGGATGTGTTGTTCATGAGCTTAATACAGGAGAAACTATGATTAAAGGGACAAGAATTCCAAATGACCTATACATACTCAAGGAAGGACAACAATAGTGCTATCTAAGCAAAAATGATGAAAATTGGCTATGGCACAGAAGATTGGGACATCTAAGCTTTTCTCAAATAAGAAAAGCATACAGATCCCAGGTTGTTCGTGATCTTCCAAATATCAACATTCGTGAATATACTATATGCAAATCATGTCAATTCAGTAAGCAAACCAGATCTCAATTCATCGAAAAGGAAGGGTCAGCTAGTAAGCCTCTTGAAATTGTTCATACTGATTTATGTGGTCCATCAAGGAAAAAGTCACCTTGTGGAGAAGAATACTTTATATTGTTCATTGATGATTTTTCCAGAATGTGTTGGATAGGTCTTTTAAAGCATAAAGATGAAGCATTTGAAAAGTTCAAAGCCTTCAAAGCCTTAGTTGAAAATGAATCAGATCACAAAATCAAATGCCTCAGATCTGATCGAGGAGGGGAATTTACCTCAAACGAATTCTTTGACTTTTGTGAACAACACGGAATAAAAAGGCAGCTCTCCACCGCAAGGACTCCTCAACAAAATGGAGAGGTAGAAAGGATGAACACAACTGTTCTACAAATGGCTCATGCTATGCTAGATGAATCTGGAACTCCTGCAACCTTCTGGGGTGAAGTTGCATTCGCCGCAGTCACTATTCTCAATCAAGCAAATGTTCGGGTAAACAACACTCAAACTCTACATGAAATTTGGTATGGTAAGACTCCTACTATAAAATACTTCAAAGTTTTTGGAAGCAAATGCTACATCAAAAGGACTGATAAAAAACTTGGTAAGTTTGAACACAGAGCAGATGAAGGTATTATTCTTGGCTACTCTTCCTGAAGTAAATGATATAAATGTTGCAACAAAAGACTTGGGAAAATTATTGAAAGTATTGATGTTGTGGTTGATGAAGCATGCAAAAATCCAAAACAGATAAAAACAGAAGATTATGACAATGAAGAAGATAAGGATCATTTTCCCACATCGAATCACACTGATTCTGAAGAAGAAACCAATGAAGCACCAGAAAAAGAGATAACGATAGAAGAAAAGACTCTGTCTAGGTATGTTCAGAAAAATCATCCAGAAACTCAAATATTAGGAGAAAAAGGGGCAGGTGTGCAGACTAGAAGAAACATTGCCAAAGCTTCAAGCTATCTAGCATTACTATCTTCCACTGAACCTCAAAACGTAAATGAAGCATGCAGAGATGAATGTGGGGTCAAGGCCATGAATGAAGAACTTGAGAAAATTGAAAAGAATAATACTTGGGAATTAGTTCCTAGACCTCATGATAAGAATATCATAGGAACTAAATGGATATTCAAAAACAAGTTGAACGAAAATTGAGAAGTTATTAGAAACAAGGCCAGACTTGTTTGTAAAGGATATGCTCAACAAGAAGGTATAGACTTTGAAGAAACTTTTGCACCTGTTGCTAGACTTGAAGCCATCAGAATGTTTCTTTCTCTTTCTAGTTTTCAAAAATTCAAAGTATACCAAATGGACGTAAAATCTGCCTTTCTTAATGGAGACTTAGAAGAAGAAGTCTATATTGAACAACCAGAAGGATTCATTCTTGGAAATGATGCAAAACTTGTATGCAAACTCAGGAAAGCTCTCTATGGTATAAAACAGACTCCAAGGGCATGGTATTACCGTCTTGACAAATATCTCCACCAACAGGGCTTTTCAAAGGCTTCCGCAGATAGCAATCTATATACAAAGATAGACACTGATAAATTGCTAATCATTGTTGTGTATGTTGATGATATCATTATTGGTAGCAATGAAGAATCCATGGGTCAGAATTTTGCTTCAGTAATGCAGTAAGAATTTGAATTGGTGAGCTTACCTACTTTCTTGGTCTACAAGTTCAGTGAAATAAAGATGGTATCTTTCTCTCACAAACCAAATATCTCAAACAAATCCTCAAAAAGTACGACATGGAAGATTCTAAACCAGTATGTACTCCAATGGTAACAGGATGTAGTCTCAGCTCAAATGATGAATCTGCAGCGGTACATCAACCAACTTACAAATCCATGATTGGCAGTCTGCTTTATCTAACAGGTACCCGATCGGACATTGTGCATGCAGTGGGAATAGTTGGAATATTCCAAGCAAATCCAAAGGAATCACACCTTTAGGCAGTCAAAGGGATTTTCAAATAACTCCAAGGAACACAAAAATTTGGTTTATGGTATCCCAGAGATATAGATCTTACATTTCATGCATATACAAATGCAAATTGGGCAGGAAGTGTTGATGACAGAAAAATCACTAGTGGCGGTGCATTCTATATTGGTTCCAGGTTAGTGTCTTGGTTCAGCAAGAAACAAAGTTCGATTGCATTATCTACAGCTGAAGCAGAATACGTGGCCGCTGCATCTTACTGCCCACAACTACTTTGGATGATGCAAACATTGCAATACATTCATATCACATGTACTCCACCCATATCCATTCTATGTGATAATACAAGTGCCATCAGTATTTCAAAGAATCCAGTCATGCACTCCAAGACAAAGCATATACCCATCAAATATCATTTTCTACGTGAACAAGTTCTTGAACAAAAGGTCAAATTGGAATATGTTCCCTCTAAAGAACATGTTGTTGATATATTCACTAAACCATTGCCCAGACAGACATCTGAATATCTCAAACAGAAGCTGGGAGTAGTTGTTGCATCATCCTGCTGTTAAAATCCATTTTTTCAAAGAAAGGTGGTTATACGCGAGTTTCATGAAGCGTAGTCGTGTATATACGCTGGTTTTTGTGGGTACAGTCACGTATATTCTGGTTTGAGGAAAAGCAGTGGGCCAGACTCAGGAGAAAGGGGTTTGATATGGTTCAGTGAATTATATTGCTCTGCTTGATAATGGTTACAGTGTGTGGATGACATGTGGAAATATGTTGGATCTCATAAGTTGTTGATAACTTGCTATATATTTGAATGATGATGATGCCTTGATAAATCTTCTGATATATGAAATAATCAGATCTGACAGTGAACATCTGACACAGGTTCACGGGGAGCACATGCATCTAATAATGCATATCTTAGAAGGTTTCGGTGCAGTTTTTGTTTCAGGTGGAATAGATACAGGGAGAGAAAATGGTTGCTGGTCTAGATGTTGGTTGACAAATGTTGTTGATGATAGTTGTTGCTGACTATCAAGACATTTGGTCGATGTTATATATGTCATGTATATCTTTTAATGTAGCGGTCATGAAAAGACCTAATGTGTAACCCCACTATGCATGGGATGAATGATGTAATGTTTCTTGTTTTTGACTTGTATAAACAATTGATATATCCCCACTTGGTTAGGTGGATGAGTCAAATTTGGTATATCTCCACTTGGTTGGGAGATGGATGCATGTACGAATCATTGGTGATAGAAAGGTCATTTGTGATATATGTTTAGAGTCATGTTCTTCTTTTAGAACATCTTTTTGCAGACCTTGCTTATGCTCACGGGGAGGATGGACTTGCTCATGGGACCTCAATCATCACTTCAGCATATCAAAGAATTTAGCATGCACTTAGGGGGAGCGTGACCCTTTTCCCTTGATGTCAAAGGGGGAGAGTGCCATTGATGTCAAAGGGGGAGAGTGACTTGGTGTGGTTGTTGCCATCAAGTCCAAAGGGGGAGATTGTTGCCATTATGATGTATGTCTTGTACTTGATGGCAACCCACTTGTAGCATAACAACTCTCTTGTATATGGTAACTAGATGAATCTACAAAAGACATATCAAATGTGACAGAATGTAGGGCAGCTTCAAGGAATCAGTTCATAAAGCAACTCACTCAGATGACATATCACAGTATTGTATGTTAACAACACAGAGTTACAAATCAGACTACACAGAATGAAGAAAGAGAGGTATACGCAAGTTCACCATTGACCAAGCCGCGTATACACGCGGGTTCACTGTATCCAAGTCGCGTATACGTACACATGCACTTTCACAAAAGAAAAAGCGCGTATACCTTGAAAACTAATTTTTTGGTCCGAAGTATTTGGTCCATGGTATTGGTCCAAGGTATCGGGTCCGAGATATTGACCCCAGGTATTTGATCCAAGGTATTGGTCCTAAGTGGTTTTGGTCCATAGTATTGAGAAACGCCTAAAACTATAAAAGGAGGAGAATATCATTAGGCCAAGGCACAAAAGCATTGAATATCTGATGAAGGGTGAGATCTAGTATGTAGGTTATTGGGTTATGGTGCATTGCTGGATCTGAACCAAGAAGGAACCTTAGCAGTTGATGGAGGATAAGATCTAAAGATCTTAAGGCGTAAAGTGAACTAACATTATGTGTTTTTGCTCATGAATAATCTAGATCTGAATATTGACGCATATATTATTCTGTAAATGATATGACCTGGGTATAATTGAAGTCTGGTATAGTTGCAGAATAATGAATTAATATTTGCAGATGTATACGCTGGTTGGCTTGGAGGAAAGCGCGTATACACTCAGGTTCGGCACAAGAAAGTAGCGTATACATTACAATCTATGTTTTAGTCGTTGTTGTTTGTTGTTACAGTGTTCTGGGTTCTGGCTTGGGTTCAGGTTATTGTATTCTAGTGACAACATTCTAATAGTTGATGGGTTGTCAAAGTGATCGATTGACTTGGTTGTGGTTGGTTCAATAGGATATTGGTTGATGCAGATATATTTGATGATTGAATGATGTTGTTGATGGATCCAGTCTTAAAATTTATGAAACGTGGTCCCTGGAAGAAAAGAGAAGGTTGTAGCCTTCTGTAGGCCTGCACCTATGTACTAGTAAACATATCAGCTAGTACAAGAGCTAGGCAGTTGTAACTCTCTTCCAGTAGAAGCTAGAGAACGAGAGAAGGTTGTAGCCTTCTGCAAGTAGAAGTCTGCGTACTGGTATAAGACTGCACCAGTATAAAAATTGTAAACGTAATTCTCTTATTATTAAAAGAAGACAAAGACGATTACAGTAGGTGGTTTTCACCCACATTGGGTTTCCACCTTATATCTTGGTGTTCATGTGTGTTTATTATGTGTGATGATCTATTCTGTTTTTACTGCACCTGGTTACTGTTTATATTGTTTTGATGCACTGATTAAAGATCAATATATGAAGAATTAATTGAATCATAAGTTTGTTGGATATACGGTAGTTGCACTA
>APFE030923849.1:0-68806 GCA_000404065.3 Pinus taeda | reverse complement strand
GGTGAGAATATCAGCAACTTGTTCCTTAGAAGGAACATACTCCAGCTTGACCTTTTGTTCAAGCACTTGTTCCCGGAGGAAATGATACTTGATTGGTATGTGCTTGGTTTTTATGCATGACGAGATTCTTTGAGATGCTGATTGCACTTGTGTTATCGCATAAGATAGAGATAGGTGGTGTACAAGTGATTTGAAAATTCTGCAAGGTCTGCATCATCCAAAGGAGTTGAGTGCAGCAAGATGCAGCAGCAACATATTCCGCTTCCGCTGTAGACAAGGCAATTGAACTCTGTTTCTTGTTGAAACAAGATACTAATCTGGAACCCATAAAGAATGCACCACCACTTGTGCTCTTCCTGTCATCCATGCTTCCGGCCCAATCTGCATCTGTATAAGCATGAAGAGTGAGATATGTATCTCTAGGATACCATAGACCATAGTTTTGAGTTCCTTGAAGATACTTGAAAATTATCTTTACTGCCTGAAGATGAGTTTCCTTTGGATTTGCCTGAAATCTTCCAACTATTCCTACTGCATGCATGATGTCTGGTGGGGTTCCTGTTAAATAGAGAAGACTACCAATCATAGATCTATACGTTGGTTGATGCACTGCTGCCGAGTCATCATTTGTACTGAGGCTGCATCCTGTCACCATCGGGGTACATACAGATTTCGAATCCTCCATCCCATATTTCTTCAAGATCTGCTTGAGGTACTTGGTTTGAGATAAAAAGATATCACCTTCATTTTTGCTGGATTTGTAAACCAAGAAAATATGTAAGCTCTCCAATCAAGGACATTTCGATTTCTTTCTGCATCACCAAGGCAAAATTTTTACTCATAGCTTCTTCATTACTGCCAAATATGATATCATCAACATACACAACAAGTATTAGAAATTTTCATTTTCAATTTTTATATAAAGATTGCTATCTGATGATCCTTTTGAAAAACCTTATTGATGAAGGTATTTGTCCAGACGATAGTACCAAGCCCTTGGAGCCTATTTAAGACCATAGAGAGCCTTCTTAAGTTTGCATACAAGTTGTGGATCATTCCAATAATGAATCCATCTGGTTGCTCAATGTACACTTCTTCTTCTAAGTCTCCATTCAGAAAGGCAGATTTCACATCCATTTGAAATACTTTGAATTTCTGAAAGCTAGAGAGAGCAAGGAACATTCTGATGGCCTCAAGTCTAGCAACGGGAGCAAAAGTTTCTTCAAGGTCTATTCCTTCTTGTTGAGAATACCCTTTACAAACAAGTCTGGCCTTATTTCTAACAACTTCCCCATTTTCATTTAACTTGTTTTTGAATATCCATTTTGTCCCTATGACATTCTTATCTTTTGGTCTAGGAACCAACTCCCAAGTGTTGTTCTTTTCAATCTGTTCAAGTTCATCATCCATTGCCTTGACCCAGCATTCATCTTTGCATGCCTCTTTTACATTTTTTGGCTCAGTGGAGGAGAGTAATGCCAAATAGCTTGAAGCTTCTGCTATTGTTCTTATTGTTTGTATACCAGCCTCTTTTTGCCCCAAAATCTGAGATTTTGGATGATTCTTCTGAACGTACCTGGCTGGAGTCTTTTCTTCTATCCTTATCTGTTCTTCTAGTACCTCATAGGTCTCTTCTTCTTCATCATGAATCTGATTTGATGTTGATGGATAGTCCTCTTTATCTTCGAAATCTTCAGATCTTACCTGCCTAGGAGTGTTTTCATCTTCATCAACCACTACATCAATACTTTCAACAATTTTTCCAAGCCTTTTATTGTAACACTTGTATGCTTTGTTGTGGGGAGAGTAATTGAGAAGAATGCCTTCATTTGCTCTAGGTTCAAACTTGCCAAAGTTTTCATCAGTATTTTTGATGTAGCATCTACTCCCAAAAATTTTGAAATATTTAACCGAAGGAGTCTCACCATACCATAGTTCGTGAGGAGTCTGAGTGGTGTTCACCCGGACATTTGCCTTCTTGAGAATAACAACTGCAGCAAATGCAGCTTCGCCCCAGAAAGTTGCGGGAGTTCCAAACTCATCCAACATAGCACGAGCCATTTGTTGAACTGTTCTATTCATTCTTCCCACTACTCCATTTTGCTAAGGAGTCCTTGCAGTAGAGAATTCTCTTCTTATTCCATGTTCTTCACAAAAATCGAAAAATTCATTTGAGGTAAACTCCCCACCTCTATCAGACCTGAGGCATTTAATTTTGTGATCTGATTCGTTTTCAACCAAGGCTTTGAAAGATTTGAATTTTTCGAAGGCTTCGTCTTTGTTCTTCATACGTCCTATCCAACACATCCTGGAAAAGTCGTCAATGAATAATATAAAGTATTCTTCTCCCCGAGGTGACCTTTTCCTAGATGGACCACATACATCAATATGGACAAGTTCAAGTGGCCTGCTAGCTGATCCTTCCTTCTCAGGGAAGTTAGTTCTGGTTTACTTACCAAACTGACATGATTTGCATATTATATTGTCTAGAATTATGATGTCTGGAAGACCACTATTTGCATGCTTTCCTTATTTGAGAGAAGCTTAGGTGCCCCAATCTCCAATGCCATAGCCAGTGTTCATCATTCTTGCTTAGATAGCATTGATGTTGTCCTTCCTTGAATATGTATAAATTATTTGGAGTTCTTATGCCTTTGATCATTGTTTCTCCTGTATCAAGATCACAAACACTACATCCATTTGATCGAAATATTACCTCAATTCCTTGATCGCACATCTAAATAACACTCAATAGATTATGCTTTAAGCCATCAACATACATAACATTTCCAGCTTTGACCTTTTCTTTCAAAAGAACAGAACCTTTACCTTTTATGAGCGCAAGGGTGTCATTTCCAAATGAGACCTTCTTCTCCTTTTCTAAGGCACTATATGACTTGAAGTTTTTCCTTATCACCCGTCATATGTTTTGAACATCCACTGTCGATGTACCATTGATTTTCCTGCCCTTCCGCATATAAAGCTATACCACATCTTTCTGGTTGCAGTTCTTTCATTCTCCATGTTTTGGCACTTGAGGCTTGTTCCTTCTGAGTTGTTTGCCGAAACCTTCTCCTGCATTCAGAATCTTCATGACGAAGTTGTTACAAATAGAACATTCAATTTCGTTTTCAATGGCAGAAAAGTTATTGTAGGTCCTTTTTGTGATTCCAGTCATGCTTCTTCGTTTTTGAGCTTCTCTAGTCATGATTGTCTTATAGGCAACACATTGAGCTGCTTTGTGACCAAAGTTATGACAAGAGAAACATTGACCATTGAAGAAACTCCTGTGATTATCATATCTACCAGTCAGATGATTGTAGTCTCTATTGACATCCATTCTTGAGGCAAATTGAGAAGGTTTTCCCTATGGCTGGTTGTAGCTTCTGTTCATCCTTAAAGTAGATTTCCCTCGATTTACCTGGTAGTATTTGTTCATTCTTGAGGTAAATTGTCCTTGATTTACCTGGTGGGCAGCATTGTGCCTTTGCAATTGATTGTCAATCTTTTCATTCTCCTTGCTGCATCAAGATAACTTTTGGAGGTGGAAGGCTCCTGCACTTGAGATGATTCTTCATTATATCCCAGACCTGTCTTGATTAGTGGTGAGCGCTGCACTTTGATAATCTCATCTAAAGTTTCAGATCCTTTAGTAAATCTAAGATTAAGAGCTTTTGTTTTCTCAATCTCTTTTCTGAGTCCCACAATTTCACATTCTAGCTTTTCATGATGTTTTTCCTTTTCAGCAAGTTGGAATTGCAGAGTATCTATGATCATATTCTTTTCTTCTAAGCAAATTTTGAGATTAGAAATATCTTCATAGAGACCTTCTTCATCTATAGCATCCAAGAAATCATCATCTTCAAAAGCCATTAAAAGTCTATACTTATTACCTTGTTCATCTTCATCACTATTTGAAAGTCCATCACTGTCTTCATGAGTGTAATAGATTTTCTTATTTACATTCTGTTTCTTGTTCCATCTAACAGGTTCCTTACCTTTGTCAAGCTTATCCTTATGAGGACATTTGGCAGCATAGTGACCGACTCTTCCACAAGCAAAGCATTTGAAGGGTAACTTACCTCTGAATCTTCCAGCACCCCGTTGAAGGTTTTTGACAAAATTTGATTCTTCCTCTTCTTTTGACATATGCCCTGACTCATAGTAATCTCCTTTGCCTGAAGCCTTGAACGCGGCTTCTCTTATGTCTGATGGTCCTCCTTTCCTCATTTCGTAAGCAGTTAGAATTCCGTGTAGCTGCGACATGGTAATTTTCTATAGATTCTCCTTTTCTTCTATAGCAGAAGCTTTTGATTCAAACTTAGGAGACAAAGATCTTAGAACCTTTTCAACCACAACAACCTCTTTTATTTCTTCACCCAAGTTTTTCATACAAATAACAATCTCATCTATACGTAGGAAATAGTTAACCACACTTTCATCATTGTACATTCTGAGATTCTCATACTGAATTATGAGGGTTTGAAGTTTTGCTCGTTTTACCTGTTCATCTCCTTCATAGCTCAGAATGGTCTTGTCCCATATTTCCTTAGCGGATTTATACTGCATAACCTTGACGAATTCCGATTGAGATAGACATCCTAATAGAGTATTGACTGCTTTTGCATTGGTTTCATATTTCTTCTTCTCAGCCGGATCTGTTGGAGGTGCTGATGGAAATGTGTACCCTGTATCTATGATATCCCACACTTCTGTACCAAGAGATTGAAGATAGGCTATGACTCTTACCTTCTAATAGACAAAGTTGGTCCCATCAAAAATTGGTGGCCTGATCGATGCTTCTCTCTCGTAGCTGCTCATGATGATAGATCTTCCTTCAAGCGATCAAGCTTCTTCTGAAGGACCCTGCTCTAATACCAATTGTTGGAAATAACATTGAGAGGGGGGGGTGAATCAGTATTATCTAACTCTTATCAATTTATACAAATATTTTCAGATCTGATAATTGAAACTTGCATATACCTTCCAAACTTATAATTTAATTTATTCTTCAGATGTTTGTCATTAATTTGTATGTGAGAACCATAGAATAATGAGCAGGAACATAAAATAGACAGTCACACCAAGGAACACAAGATGTAAGGTGGAAACCCAATGTGGGTGAAAACCCCCTGCTGCAATATGTCTCTATCTTCTTTCAATTAGAAACTTCTTCTTACAATGATTTTGTACTGGTGCAGTCTTTTACTAGTACCCAGGCTGCAACCTGCAGAGAGCTACAATCCTCTCTCGTTTTCCAGCTTCTTCTGGAAGGGAGCTACAACCCCCTTAGCTCTTGTACTAGCTGAAATACTAGTACGTAGGTGCTAACCTACAGAAGGTTACAACCTTCTCTTTTCTTCCAGGGACCATGTTTCATAAATTTTCAAACTGGATCCAAAACATCAAGTACATGTGCATCACCCAATCTCCTTTAAACAAATAACTTCTCAGAATGCAGTAACCAGAAAATAACACCAGTAACCAGACACCAATTTAAACCCAGATCTCTGCAGAAACAGATAAAAGACATCTAAAATATATTTCGAGAAAGGTCTGCAACTTCACCGAAGGAAACCTGCGGATATCCACACTTCTGCCGTGACGAGTCTGCGCACCTCCGCACCTGCTTCTTCTCTGGTTCTGCACACCTTCACACCTACTTCTTTGATTCAACTGCGCACCTCCATACTTGCTTCTTCTCTGGTTCTGCGCACCTTTGCCCCTGCTTCTTCTCTGGTGTTGCGCACCTCCGCACTGCGTCGTTGCCGCTCCTGTGCACCTTCGGATTTAGACAATTTATCAGTTCTCAAACATACCCTAGACTGTCGAAATCACAGATCCGTTCATGCGTCAAAGGGATCCCAACTCTTCAGTAGATCTGACTTATAATGCTCCAGTTTCTCCTTGATTCAAATTCAACTATGTCTCACCAACCGATTATCAGAAATTCAGATCTTCCTCTTCTTAAGATTTTTAACACTTGTTGTATTCCAACTGATCTCCTTTCCCTTTTATATTCAAGACCTTACTCAAACCATGGATCAAAACCATTGAGAAACAATACCAGGGATCCAAAACCTGGGTTCAATATTTTAGATGCCAAAACCACGGATGGATCAAAAATGCCGGACTAAGTACCATGGACCAACCATAAGATGTGCGTTTTTCCCTGCATGAAAGTCCGTGCATTTTAGGTTCGCACCTTTTGTGCGGGATACCTGCGAACATATCCGCACCTTTTCAACGGTTCTCCTGCACAACCTGCCGATGACCGCATCTTTTGATCTGTGCACCTGCAGAACCAGAAAATAACTTTGTTGCACCATAATTTATCATCTGAGATGAGTGGGTTTCCATGAAGTACAACATATGTATCCTAATGCCAACACATTATAGTCATCCAAGTTAGTTGATTGGTGAAGAGCAGAAAGGAACCATCATAGGAAAAGGGTATCATCAAATGTATCTTCTCTAGAGAAAGTGAAACAAGGTTACTAACAAGTTGAAAGAAGAACGAAGTGCTGGAAGTAAGAGGATGAAGTGTCGAGGTATATGGTGCAGAAAGGAGTGAAGACTTGACTTGTGCTTGGAAGATCTCTTTGTCAGGGGTCTAGTGTTTGGCATTAATCAATAGAAGCTTCAATAAGAGAAATTCACTAAATGGTTTTCCTCTCAAGAGTAGAGACACTTTAGCCCTGGTAGAGAGCCAACATCTTGTGTTCTTGTTTATATGTTTTGGTCGCAGTTTGATAAAGTACACACATATGCACTAATAATAATAAGAAGAAGAAGAATAAGCTAACAAGAAAAGTAAAAATACTCCACAAATTGTTATCAAGTAACGAATAATCACAATACACTACTTTTCCCTCGATTCTTCAAAAATTGACATGGGTTTTTCCTGCTTTGACAATGGTTTCATCCTTGCCTTTCCATTTCTGGATAGCCATGGTGTGATGGGATTATTTTTTGGTTGAGATTTGGATTATTGGAAGGCTTTGGAACCAGGTGTTGAGCAGTCAAAAGGGTCTTTTTCACCTCTATTTACCCTACATTAATTATCAATCCAGGAACAATTTGTTATCTCAAAGAGTGTACTCAGTTTGAGGCGGTCATGTGTCAGAGTAATGCTAGTAGTATAGTGCTTTAAATACAAGAGTAAATGGATGCTTGGAATAAAATCTACTTTCAGAAATGAACTTAAAACTCAAATCATGCACTCAGGAAGCTACAACAATTTATTAGTCAAGGGTACAGTAACGGTAACTCTTCCCTTTGTAAATTGATGCAATTAAAAAGCATTCAAGGAAAAGATCATCAACCTGGGAACTGGACAACATATGTCAATGTTCACTACAGTTTCAAATCGTTTTGCACACCAAAGCAATGGTAATTCAAATGCCAGGAAATAGAAAACGACTAATCTATTTAACAGGATTGAACGGAAAAACCTTATCCTACATAAATGAATGAAGCAATAATTGTATCCTACAGGAATTGAGCAACAACCTTTACTTTAGAAATGATTTGAACAGCAACTGGAAATAGGACAACAAACTAATGGAAATGAAATATTGAACAACAACTTCAATCGAATGTAAATACACGACAAAACCTAATCGAATATTACACACAACACTTCTATATTAAAAGGAACAGTAATCTAAGCTTCAATACAACAAGTATGAATCACGGTTTATAAAGTAACAACAACTGTGATCACGATGGAACAATAATCCCAAATGATCAGCAATCACGTTTAAAAGTAAACCATAGATAAATACATAGTAATACCGATTTAAGAATATACAACATTATTACTCTGTAATCGAACAATAATGGCAATCTGTAAGGAACAACAATGTTATATGATACTATCAATTTTTAAAGGAACAATGATGCAATATAAAGTTAGAATGGATAGCATAACATTCCTGTTGCATAAAATAACATTACTTATTTAAGTAGATGAGATATAACAGAACCGATATGTAAAATAGTAAGGAACATCAAATCACTGAATAGAGAAAATAAAAGAAATCAAACCACACACGAATCGGAAAATAATGGTACAGGAGTAAGTGATCCACCAGGGCCGGGCCCTTAGCCTCCAGGGACACACTGCTTAAGATTACTCTAGAATCAAAAATGGAACATCAACCAAAGTTTATATATTATGCATCAAAACAGAATTACAGCAATCGCTCTTTTAGAGACAGTCGATGATCAAAGTTCCAATTACAACAGTAAGTTTCATAAAAACCACAATAGTCCATCCCTTGGGCTAGCAATGCTACCTCTTCTTATAACAGTCGAGTGGAGATATCAATGATACATAGAATCGTTAAGGTGGGATCTGCCATACTGTTAGTTCTTAGTTATCTTCTTGTTCTCTTGCGTTGATTTGGTATTTCCTCTCCCTTTTCCTGGCTTATACACTCCAATTTAGATTTCCTTGTTTGGATATGGTTCCCTATCAAAGGGATAGCAGTTAACCTTGTGTTGTCTTTTCCTTTAGAACGACAATCTTCTGTTTTCTCCTTTTTCTGCATAGGAAAAGGGTAATTATTAGTCATTTTACGTTGCATACAAATCTTCTAGATTCTATCATAATCTTTCACCATATACTTATTTCATAATGTAAATAAGTTATGAATTCAAGGAAAAGATGACAAAATGAGTGGTAATTACATACCTTCTCTAGTGCTCAACACCAGGTGAGGTGGTGTTAGGAAAAGTCACAAGGGTTAGGGTGGAGGAGGTTTAATCCCCCTGAATCCCTTAATAGGTGGGTGGGGACAGGAAAGTTCCTCAAGGTAATGTTGAAGAAACTCTAAGGTATCCAGACTTGTTTGGGGCATTGTGATCTCTTAACCGGTTTTGGCGAGATCGTGGTAGCCTAGGGGTGGAGGTTGTTTAGTCTCCAGGATGCCCTGGTTGTTTATGTCTTGAGATCCGACATTCATGCTTGGAATATGGCACGGGGGTGATTGGCTGAAAGAAATATTTGGTTCAGCCCAATCTATGGTCGGGTGGTACAGGGAAGTCTCTGAATTGGTTGGATTTTGCATAAGTTAATAAGAGATATTTTCTTATTGTAATCTATGAGCACTTGTACATGTTATTATGGTGATTTGATGGTTGTTCTGTCATGTTTAATAATCCATTTATATGTTGGTTGTAAGCATGGATTGGTAATGTACTATAACTATGACTTGTTCAGGATTTGATAAGTATTTGATGGTTAATGAATGCATATAATAATAAGTGTTATTGCAGATATTATGAGAGGGAATTAGGCCTTCTTGGTGATTCTTAGATAAGTTTCATACTCCTATAATCATATATGCATTCATGAACTGTAGTTTACATGTTCACCACTTTTTTTACGAAATGACTGTCATGGTTAGGCCTGGATAGGTCAAGTTCTTGTTCCAGTTTTGTATGATTAGCATTATCTTAAAGTCATTTATCATTATGATCAGTTATAAGAAGTTATGGGCAGTGGTCTAGAGGTTGGCCTAGAATTGTGGCTCAAATATCGAGACCACGCCCTTTGAACTGAGAATTTTGGGCTATAACCGCACTCGGGCATGCTTGTGCATGCGTTTGGAGGGTCATAACCACACCCTTGCAGGCTTGTGCATATAGTTGTGGGCCCAGGTCACTAAAAAGTTATTCAGCTCAAGGTTTGTTCACCTGGGGTAGTTCTTTGTCCCCTAAGTGTCTTGTAAGCCCTGTAGGATGTTAGTTTGTGGTCATTAAGTTTCAATTGTCGGCCCCACTTCCATAAATGAAGCTTGGAGGGTGATAAAAGTCATTGTCTTAAAGTCATTTATCATTATGAGAAGTTACAAGAAGTTATAGGCAATGGTATGGAGACTGGACTGGAATTGTGGCTCAAATATCGAGACCACGCCCTCTAAATTGAGAATTTTGGGCTATAACTGCACTCAGGCAGGCTTGTGCATGCGTTTGGAGGGTCATAACCACACCCTTGCAAGCTTGTGCATGCAATTGTGGGCCCAGGTCACTGAAAAGTTATCCACCTCAAGGTTTGGTCACCTAGGGTGGTTCTTTGTCCCCTAAGTGTCTTGTAAGCCCCGTAGGATGTCAGTTTGAGGTCATTAAGTTTCAATTGTCAGGCCCACTTCCATAACTGAAGCTTGGAGGTTGATTCATGTCATAGCAACTCTTCGTCTCATGTTTACCCTGGCAGGCCAATGAAATTGGGTAAATGTGGGTTGGGGAGTGTTACAAGTAGGTTGGTGCCTACCAGATATTTCATATAAGGAAGTTTTGTGGTTTTCTCCCATAAGAGTTTCCACGTATATCTTGTGTAAATTGTTCAAAGATTGATATTTTGTGATGTTTGAATATTTAAATATTTTCATTACACTAATTCCCCTCCCTCTTAATTATAATTCTAAATCCAACAATTGGTATTAGAGTAGGTTCCTTTAGAAGCAACCTAACACCTAGAAGGTAAATCTTATAGGGCTAATTGGCTAACAAGGATAATTCCTTCTCAAATAAAGCACCAAACTTTGAAGGAATAAATTATGCTTTGTATAAGATAAGGATGAGGGCATATATAATGTCTTTTGATGTTGATGCATGGTTTTCTGTGATAGATGGCTATAAATTTCCAATGATTCCTCCAACATATGTAGATGAGAAAAAGACTTTTGTAAATAATGCGAAAGCAATAAATGACATTCTTAGTGGTCTTCTTGATTCGTAGTTTGTCATGCTAATGCATTGTGACTGCTAAATAAATTTGGAACAAGCTTCAAGGTAGCTATAAAGGAGACGAAAAGGACAAGCAGGCTAAGCTTTAAAGACATAAAATGTGATTTGAAAGTTTAAAGAGGAATGATGAAGAAAACATTGTGCCCTTTTTCCTTCGTGTAGATGAGGTTGTGAATACTATTAGAGGGCTTGGTGAAATGATTTATGAAACAATAATTGTTCAGAAAGTGTTGAGATCTCTTTCATAGTGATTTAATGCAAATGTATTTTCCATTGAAGAAATGAAACATCGAAAATATATGAATATGGATGAATTACATGGAATCCTCACTAAATATGAGATAAGGACATGAAAGGATAAGTTAGTATTAAAGAAATCAACCTTGAAAGCATCAAAGAAAACAAAAGGACACAAGGACCATGATCACATTAGCTCATAATCAAATGAAGAAGAAGCTCAATTTGTGAGGAAGATGAAAAGAGGGTGTAGCAAATATAAAGGTAGGCTATTGTTCAAATATCTTAAATTTGGTAGAATAGGTCATTATACTTCTAAATGTCCACATGAAAAACTGGAAGATAGTGATGATGAAAAAGAATATAAATATATAGGCTAAGCTCATAAATATAGAAATAGAAGCAAATATCATGAAAATAGGAAGGGAAGATATTTTAAAAAGAAAAGCCTTTATTCCAAGGAATATGGAAACTCATCAAAAGACAATGATGAATATGCATATGATGAAGACCAAGAAGAATTCCTAAGCATTTCCATGAAGACTCAATACATTGGTAAGGGGATATCAGATTCAGAGGAAGAAGTGAAAAATATCAAAGCCTATGATACTTCCAACAACATATTAGATGCAAAAGAAGTATAATCTATCTTGAAAGGAACTAGAAAAGGCAAAGGTAAGCTACTATTCTATCATAATTGTAGAAGAAAAGGCCATCTTGCTTCTAGATGTCCACATGTAATTTTGGAAATAGTAACGATGAAGAACATGAGGATAAGAGAAAATATTATGAGTATAAAATGGAAGGATTTGATTCATCATAAGAAAGTAATGGGTATGCATATGATAACAACAAAAAGGAACTCCTACTCATGACCATGGAGGCTCAATATTCCCATCAAGAGAAATCATATTTAGAGGAAGAAGATGTTGGTGCTCTTAAGGGAGGACTTTTCTATGCATTAAATGGAATAGAAAGGCAAAAAAAATAGAAAGCTAAAGGAGCTACTGCAAAACCATGAGAACGAAAAGAATCATGATCTTTCTAGATCAACAGTCTCTTTGATGAAGTTATAGCTAGAAGAGGGAAAAAAAGAGAAGAAATGTTGCTAAGCCAACTTGAAGAAAAGGAAGGACATTGTGAGAAACTAGAAGTTGTGATTGCTTCCTTGAGAACGAATTTAGAAAAAACCAATAATTAGCTTAATCAAATTTGAAGTTTGGAAAGAGTATTAAAATCTTAGATGATATTCTTAGTTTCCAGAGATCTCCTTTTTTTAAAATGGCTTTTGGTTATCATGAAACTACCAAGGCAAAATCAAGCTCGATGGCATCAAAAAAGGAATGCAAAGAATAATTTAAAAGCTATGTTAATTCGCTGAGAAGATATATCAATGAAAACAACAACAAGAAAGAAGGTGAGAATTAATATAGATTTTTTTTTCAAAAGAAAGTAGCTAGCACAAGGAAAAGAAGTGAAAATGATCCAAAACATAGGAATGGATTCAAAATAGCTGCCCCACCAAGAAGGCCTTTCACATCGAGGTATCAAAATCTCTTTTATGGCTATTAATTTTCATGGAATAATTTTGTTCATAAGGAATTATACACATAACCTATGTAAGAAATGATTATATGATAAATAGAAGTAAGGGATCATATAAGATCTCAAAGAATGGTTGTGTGAACATCAATCCTAGAAGTTTTCATGACAATGTTTTCAAGAATTACAATTCATTTCCCCCTTATTGGATCATGTTAAATGCTTCAAGTGAAATGATTTTTGGTAGAAAGCTCATGATTGTAGAAGAAGTACATTGAGGCCTCCAAATGAAAGCAAAGAAGAAGATATTATCAAAATAAGAAATCAAATAACAAACATATGGAGAAGAAAACAATAGAAGTAGGAAGAATGTGGTATAGCTCTATTTGTTCAAAACAAATAAAGCCTATGGTATATAGACAATGGGTGTTAAAGTCATATGATAGGAGATAAAAGAAAATTTGTCTCTCTAAAGAAAGTCAAAGGAGGCAATGTCACTCTTGGAAATAGTAGTTTAGGAGGGAAAATTGGAAAGGGTGTAGTTAGTGTTTATGATGGAAGGAAAAAAATATGAATGATCTACTTGTTGAATGTTGAAAGCACAATCTACTGAGTGTAATTCAAATGGTTGATCAAGGGTATCATATCACATTCAATTCTAAAGGATGTGAAATACAAAAAGCAGGTTCAGGAAGATTGGTGGAAAATTCAATTAGGTCTCCAAACAATGTATATGTCCCCAATGAGATTAAAAGAAAGAAAATTTGTTTTGTGGAAGTAATATCCCTAGCCGCACTCATCAGTAAAAGAGAGTATAACTTCAAGTGAATAAAGAAGTAGCAAGTCTCATCAAGAACATGGAAGCATTAGAATGTAAGTTGCAAGAAGGAACAATGATATGTGAAGTCTGTGGGATGTGGGATGTGGACAATAGATGATGTGTGAAGAAAGTGAAGTAAATGATATATTTCAATTAACATTAGTGCATCAATTTAGGGGGGAGCATCACCTTTCCCTTGATATAAAAAAGGGGGAGAAATTCCAAACAAGAGGAATAGTTGTAGATGATAAGAAGCATATTTTTAGGGGGAACAACCCTTTGATGACAAAAGGAAAAGTTGTAGAAATGAAAAAGTTACTATCAGGGGAGCTATATTGTAGTCAAAGGAGTTGTAGAAAAAAGGAAGCACAATCCCAACGAGATTGGTCCCAAAAAGAAGTAAGAGGAAGTTCAAGTACAAGCAAAGCAATCTTAAGAGCAAAGCTACATAAGAGAAAATATTGCATGTAGGGATAGATAGACATAGCCTTGATAGGGGGAGCTTAGTTGCAAACAACGGATAAGTAAGCAATGAAAGGAAGTAATTATTTTATTGTTAACATATCAGGTGAAGAAAATGGAGCCAGAAATAAAAACAACCCATTTCCATTGATGTCAACAGAGGATGAAATGCAAACATAAGGAAAGAGTAGAAAATGGGAGTAGTTGCAGTTACAGAGAGAAGTTTTAGATAGAGGAAGAGTTGTGATCATTAGGAGAAGCTTAAAATAAAGGAAGAGTTGTAGACACTAAGGATAGTTGCAGACAAAATAAGAGTTACAAATAAGAAGAAGCAAAAATTGAAGGACAAAATCTCTTTGCCATTGATGTCAAAGGGGGAGAAGTTGCAAGCACAAGGAGGGTTGCATATAGGGAGATTTATTCAATATTATTGTAGAAATGACTAAGGGTTTCCATCAATGACAAAGGGAGATATTATTGGAAAAAAAAAAAAAAAATCATTAATTTTAAAGACAAGGGATGCTACATATGTCAAAGTAATCATTGAAAAATGAATATTGTTGAAAATATTGTTTTTGGATGCCAATTTAGATATCCTATCTTTTAAGGGAGTTTTACTTTAATTTCCCACCTAAATTTGGAGCATAAGATATATGATTGGAAAGATAGTTCTCATATATTTCCAACAATATATGACTCTCCCTCTAACTCCATAGGAATGAGGAGATGTGAAGGATTTTTCAAGGATGACCCAACTAATGTACAAGTACGCGAAACCAACCAATTTCACAAAGTGAACATAGAAACACTATAAATAAAGTATTTGTGAGTTCATTTGATTTTTATCCTAGCAAGAAGATATTTGATATCTGCAAGAGGAGATGAGAAATATTTTTGGGGTGATTCTCGGAGATTAAAGACATAAACAAAAATGTGATTTATGGAGTGAACGAGCCATCTTGGAATTTTTGCTATAAATTTTCTTATGAGATGTTTCAGATTGTGAAAATTTGAGGATACATATAAAAGATCGTCATGTACTTGTGGTTCAAATTTCAGACCTTGGTTCACTATAATTTCATAGATATGCTCTGAGGATGTTAGGATTTCTGAATCCTACTAAAATTTGCTTCAAACAAGTCAACTTGGAATTTTCCCTGTAACTTTTCTTCTAAGATGTTTCAAATCGTGAAATTTGGAGGATACATATATAAGATATTTATGTACATGTGGTTAAAATTCTAGATCTTGCTTCACCATAATTTCAAATATGTGCTCTGAGGAAGTTGGACTTCCTGAATGCTCTTGAAATTTGCTTCAAACATGTCAACGTGGGATTTTTGCTATAGATTTTATTTATTTATTTTTTTCCTGGGATGTTTCAGGCTATGAAACTTGGAAGTGTTATAGAGACAATATTCATTTATTTCTGTTTAAAATTTCATACCTTTGTTCACTATAATTTTATAGATATGCTTTGAGAAATTTGGGCTTCCTGAATGCTCCTAAAACCTGCTTCAAAAAAGTCAACTTGGAATTTTCACTATAGAGTTTCTTCTTGGATGTTTCAAATTGTCAAACTTGGACATATAGATCTTCATGTACATGTGTTTCAAATTTCAAACCTTTGTTTGCTAAATTTCAGAGGTATGCTTTGAGGAAGTTAAGCTTCTTGAATGCTCATGAAATATGTTAGCTTGGAATTTTCACTATAACTTTCTTCTGGGATGCTTCAAACTGTGGTACATAAATAAGATTTTCATGTACTTGTGGTTAAAATTCCAAACCTTGGCTCTCTATAATTTCGAATATATGCTCTGAGAAATTTAGGATTCCTGAATGCTCCTGAAATATACTCCACAAGGTCAGCTTGGTATTTTCGCTATAACTTTCTTTTTGAGATGTTTTAGACTATGAAATCTAGAGGAGACAAAGAAGAGATCTCAAGGTACCAATAGTAGAAATTTCATACTTTTTTTCACTATAATTTCAAAGATATGATCTGGGGAATTTAGTGTTCTTGAATGCTCTTGAAACATTATTCAAACATGTAAGCTTGGTATTTTTTTTTATAGTTTTATTTTTGTTATGTTTTAAACTATGAAATATGAAAGCAACAGCGAAGAAATCTCAAGGTGCCTATGGTAGAAATTCCAAACCTTGTTTCACTATTTTTTGGATTTGTGATATGAGGAAGTTAGTGTTCTTGAATGCTCCTGAAACATCCTTCAAATAGGTTAGCTTGGCATTTTTGCTACAAATTTCTTTCTGATATGTTTCAAACTGTGAAATTCGGGGGAGATAGAGGAATTTTCTAGGTACTTGTAATAGAAATCCATAACCTTTTTTACAAAATTGGAAACATGGCATGTTGTGCAAGATATTTCTTATGAAGAAGCCAAAAGAAATAATTTTTGGGAGAAGCAAACATGGTGAAAGAAGAAGCAGCAGATAGACCCAGGAAACACAGAATCAATAAGCAAACCTAGTGAAGGTAGAAGCAACAAGCAGACTTGGTGAAAGTAGACGCAAATAACAAACATTTTTGAAGAAGCAAGCAGACACAATGAAGTAGTTTGGTGCCTACAACTATTTACAGTAGTAGAGATTGTTGTCTCTTGTAGGTTGGTACCTACAAATCTTTCAACAAAGGGGATTGATGTCTCCTGTAGGTTTCTTCCTACAGAGCAACAAAAGGGATTGGTGTCTCATGTAGGTTGCTTCCTCCATAGCAACAAAAGGGATTGGTGTCTCATGTAAGTTGGTGCCTATAAAGAAGCATGAGAGATTATGTCTCATGTAGGTTGGTGCCTGCAAAATAACATAGGGGTTGATGTCTTGTGTAGGTCAGTACATACAAATTGATGTAATAGTAGGTTGGTGCCTACAATATATTTCATATAAAGAAGTTTTGTGGTATTTTGTTGTAAGAGTTTCTGCATACATCTTACTTGTGCAGCACATGAGATTGATGTTTTATGATGTTTGAATGTTTAAATAAGTAAAAGTTGATATTATAATAATTCACACCCCACCTCTTAGTATAATTGTGAATCCAACAAGATTATTTGTTAGTCTTTTTCTCAACCATTTATATTACCTCAATTGATATAAATGTAGTTACAAGTATTATTTACGATAAATGTTTTATTAATTGATTCAAATCTTCCTAATTATAGAAATTGAAATAATAGTTGTTCAACATTCATATAATCTCCTTTTAATTGATAATAAGAAAATTATATATATAGATTTGCTAATAGAAAATAAAATTTAATGAAATAAAATTTTATCTATAAGAGAAAAGGATAACATAAGAAGCACAATGATACATAAAAGGGATATCTTCTATCCTTATCTAAAGAAATTCTACTATTATGTTATATCATTTAGTTAATACTAGTTTTCTATTGTACATAAAATATGAAATAATTGATGAAATTCAACACAATCACAATACTGAGCACCTATTGATAGCACTTCATAAAAAGAAACTTGTGTAAGTTGATGAAGCATTATGTCCTTGAGCTCTTGTAATTGTTGAAGTCTCCTATTTACTTAAACGCGTCCAACTCACATGGGACCACCAAACCTATTCCTTGGATACTCTTATTCTTTGTGGACCCCTGAGCTACAATGAGGCTATGCAGAAGATGAATCCACTAGTAGTGTGGAGGCCAATTCTCAACTCAAAAGGTTCTCACTCTAGGAAGACTCCACACACCAAACTCACAACAAATTTCTAAAAGTCACTTCATATGCAAAAATGGCATTAGGACATATGTCCAACAATAGGGTGTCAAAAAGTGTGCTTCTCATAACTTGCTCTTCCTTTTATAGAAGGTTTTGGTAGTGTCACTTGGCTCTCCATGCAAAAAGAAGTATTTATTTAATTCAAAAGTTTGATTATTCACCCATTCAAGTCTCAAAATGTTATTAGGGATCTCATGAAAGTATTCTTCTTCTTTTCTTTTAAAAGGGCTAATTTCTCTTACCCACACATGTTTCTCTATTTCCTCTCTTAGTTGTCCCTTGATCCCAAACTAGACTTCCTATTTTAATGCCTAAGTGTTTAATCAACTAGAGTCAATGGGTAGGTATCAGATTAATGTTCCCAACTACTCTCTACTTTTTCTCAATTAAATCTTATTTGGATATTTTAATTTATGCATTAGTCACATGGAAATTCTCTCATAAATTTATTTTTCCCACTTTTAAAACTAGTGTTTTTTAATTTCATGCATGATTCCCCTTTCTTATTGTAAATATGTATCACCCATTTCTTTGGCCCTATTTTCTAAATTAGAATCCATCCATCCCCATATTTTAGAATATTTTAAATGTTCCAAGGGTTTATTTTTATTACTAATATTTTTTTAAGTGCGAGGTTGATTAGAGAGAATAATTTGTTTATCTTTAAGTTTAGCTCTAGAAGTGTAACCTTAATTTCCCCATTCCAAACTTTAACCTTCCCCTTAAAATTTAATTTAGCTACCCCCTTTATTTATCTAATTTTTTTTAGTGTTTAATTACCTACAATTTCCTTATGTCAACGGTGCTAAGTTGGTTGTGCCCTTCAAGAACTTCTCGAAGTTCCAAGAGTGTCACATGGCTCGCCCTTCAAACATTTGTGACTAAAAAAGGGAAACATGGATGTAGACCCTTGTTCACTCCTAGGTTGTCCTCTATTATGAGAGTAATGGTGCAAAGGATCAAGGATTCCTCGATGCACGCCCCTCAGTAAGCCTTGTGAGTGACTGAATTCACAATCCGCGGTCACGACATTGTGAACTTCAACGCAAAGGTGTCCTGACACATTCCACCCAAGTCACAACGAGAGTGCTAAAGGGTGGAATCAGATTCACTATTCCACCCCTCCCATGAAGGTCCAATCTGCTCCATACAACCCCATCACCCTTGTGTGATTTGTTTGGCCAAGCACCTAACATGTGCCTGCAAAACATTAAGATGTCATCAAAAACCATAGCATTATATAATATTCACAAATGAAATTCTAACATCAATAATACTGAAATGACCCAAACCAAAATTGTTGACTCATCATGTGCATCTGCCCCAAGTCCCTGCCACACTCAAACAATCATCAGTAACATCTAATCACAAAATAATCAACAACATATATAAACATAATAGCACATCATTGAAGTCATCAATAACGACAAATAGTATAACCATCAACATAGTCTATTGAAATAGGAATTAATACATCATATGTCCTCATCACATGAAATAACAACGATCGGATCATCAAATATGATGTCCTCAAAGAATAGGTGTATGTCATAGCATTGTTTCAAAATCAAAATATTGTTTATCACAAGTCAACTAAAGTGGGGAAGTGTAAGAAGATGGATGATACAACTCTAACCAACAATGAAAGGTAGGCTTAAGGGTTGTCCTAAGGGACCCCTAGACCTCCTAACTACCAACTAAGGCTAGTATGTTTAGCTTTTCCCTGAAATTTGCACAAACATTCACACAAAAAGATATACAAGAACTATTACTAAGTAAAAGAATCAAGTCAATAGTAATAAATACCTAGCTAACCAATCCCTCCTAAAGATAGTTAACATAACTAGCATTTATTACTACACTCAACTCTCAACTAGCTAAGATTCAATCCCAACAATTGATGAGAACAAGCACAATCACTAAGAACTCCATAATACAAATGTCTTCCTCTTATTGATACGAAAAAAGGAGCCTAGGATTAAGTCACAAGACACTTATCACCTTTGGAAAATTGACAAGTGGACCAACCCTAAAAATATCTTACTTAAAAAAACAAAACCAAATCAAATCTAATTTGGTTTCAAAGTTATATTGTTTTATTTAATTCAAAAGTAAAACATTCAAGGAAATTAACATTTGACAAAAGTCCTAAAGGAAAACGATAAACTTGGTGTTGCACTAGCATTTGTCTCTGCCATGCCATCGGCATCTTTAATTGTTGTTCAACAATTTGCAATTGCAAATTAGGTGGATTCATGGTATCAAAAGGCCAGCCATAGTTGTTAGATCCACTAAGAGGGAAGGTCCATGGCTTGGGGAAGGATTGGGCTACTTGGGAGAGTAGGGCATCATGGCATAAACCACTGAAATTAAGAAAATGCCTTCCATTCAAGCACTTTTCAAACTTGAAACTGTACACAAATTATACCCCCTAACTACCTATAAGGTTTCCCCAAGTATTAATGAAGCATGGCTTTAGTCTAGGGCCTTAACACTTGGAAGGTTGGTATTTTATATCTAAAAGCCATCATTCTAAATTTTATGCATCCAAAGTGATATTCTATTCACCAACTTCCTAATGCCTTTCATTTGGCACCAATCAGACTCAGGGTGAGTGATATGTGGCCCCAAAAAGGTCACAACAAAGCGATGGTTTGGGGGATGATTTGAGGAAAACATGAAATTGACTATAATTATGATTTGGAACTCAAAATTAATAGGTTGCTACATATCTACAATTTTGTATCTGAAAAGGGTCTCTTGGTTTCCAAAAATTCAGCCTCAAAGACCTCCAATTAAACATACTGGAATCTACCTCTAAGCCCAAACCAGTGTCACTAACTCACCTAAAAGTATCACTAGAAATAGGTTGAATTTCTAAGTATGTTGGTTGTTTCTAGATTTTACATTTCGTTGTGGCCATCTACATTGTTTTCAAGCTAAAATTCACCTACAATTGATAAAGTTATGGTATTAAATTGTCTAATGACCCATGCAAAGGAAATTTTTAAAAAATAATATAATGTTTAAATACATGTCTATTTGTTTATTCTCTTTTAGGTAACATATAGACATATAATTTATATAAATTATTGATTTAAAATTATATACAAATATTTATAAAAACAATTAAGAAAAATAATATATATATATTATAAAACTACACATGCTTCACACAATATGCTTATACAAATAAACACATCTTAATAAGGATAGCAGTCCTTGCCCTAACTCTTTAAACATAATATAAATAACAACTCAAATGATGCAAACAAAAAATATGTCTAATGAATTTGTATAAATTTTAGAGAATTGTAATTGATGATGCCAACTATGGTGTGGATGTGCAAAATCCCAATTATGATAGGAACTATTGATCTATTAGTATGGTCAGTCTTATAATAATATTTTTAGCCCTATTAATAATAAAATTAAGTACATTGATGTATGGTTTGACGGTAACTCTACTTGGGCAAAGCTTGGGAGACCGTAGTTCAAATCTCATTGAGTACACTGGCCTGCTGTGGTGGATGCTCGAGAAGTAAATTCCCCACCCCTGCCTTGGCGGCACGAGAGTCTCACTTTGCTAAAACCATAGGATCTTAGTATATCGACTTGCAGGTAGTTGGATGTACTCTTGGTGTTATAGTGATAGCTACGAGGATTGATCCTGGGTCTCCCATAGATTAGGACTGGTAGTTACCGATTCACCATGTGGTTAAAAAATAATAAAAAAAAAATTAAGACATGTTCATGTCAGTTTCAAAAGAGAAAAAATTAAAATTTTGGATCCAGAGTGTTCAAGTCAACCCAATTGAGTGACACCCATTTAGCCTTTCAGAAATCTATATATAAGGCATTTGACCTCCTCCTCCAAGCACAATTCAGATCACATGACAATAAGATATGTTTTGGGCACCCAAGCGAAGGAGAAGAAGACAAGAAGAACAAAGAAAGATGAAGGCATCTCAAGCATTCTATTACACAACAAAACTAGATGAAAATGCAGAGGATGTAGAATTATTTATATGAAAACATATAAATTGGTTAAAATGCTCGAGATTGGATCAAAACGAAGTTAAGAGTTTCTTACAGAGGCACAAACATGTTCTTTCAATATACCAAAAGAGGAGGGAATATAATATGTGTTTCAAAGTCTTTATATAGACAAATACATATTAGGCACAAATATGTTCTTTGGATATGGATGAGAAGGAATAAAAGGTCCGAATTTGGTGTCTTGTCCATACTTACAATTTTGTCCACCTTGCTACCACTCATAAGGTGCCCAAACAATAGAGCCACTTGTGTTATTATCCGTCAACACACAAGGACATTGTTACATATTACTCAATGCAATCCAGCTCGTCATATTGGTGTTGACCATACGGACATCACATTCACTGTCACACAAGCCTCATATATCATGGGTTAGTCACTCTATCTAGATTAGTATAAAAAAGGTCCAGAAAATCCATTAGAACAATGCCTTAAACATAACAAGTAAATAATCTCATAGCAACATAAAATAGCAGGTGTGTGAATCTATCCCCCCAAGTAACCCTAGGAAGGGGGAGGTTTTTAAATGAACTCTTCACCCAAGGAATTATTTGTATTCTTCATTGAGCAAATAATCTAGCAATTATTTTCGCCCATCTTATCTTTGTTTTTCACTGAGCAAATAATCTAGTTACGCCCATAACCCGCTTTCAAAGTGTTCACCTATGTTGAAGGCTTGAAACTAAACCTTTCTATGGTGTTGATCTAGCTTTCGAAAAACCTCACATGTACTTAGGAATCCAAACATTCCCACAATTATGTACCTACTAGGTTCTTAAGAAGCCGCTACAGACTTATATTGCTTCAACAATTATCCAAATTAATGCTCCAATTTGCCACATTGTATTATGGGGCCAACAAAGTTTTTTTCAGTACAAAAAAAAGTTGTATATATTAATATAATCCGCAACAGAAATCTGATACAGAAAATATATGACATGGGATAAATATATGTTCCGCCATTCTCAGGAGCATGAGAAAAACTTATACCAAGATACATATACATTAGGCTCTTAATAGGAATCATAGTATTCAGTGAGAAAAGAGCAAAAGGTACATGTGCATGTAGCAACTGATAAATAAAAACAGGGTCTCGATACATACCAGGCCGATGAGACTAAATACCAGGCACTGAGAAAGGTTGAACATGATGCGTGACTGATCCCATAGTGATGCACATGTACCATATTCCACATTGAGAGGATAGGCCTTTCTTTGATAAGTCATCCGCAATGGAAAACTCCTTTGTTGAAATCCAAAGCGAGGAGATTCTTTGCAGCCATCCGGAGAGGGTGGCATTTTTAATGGAATGTTTGCCAATCACATGATCTATAACAATTCTTGAGCCTCCATAGATATGCAGGCCGCCAATATCCAGGAAAGTGTAGAAATTTAGAAGGCCATAGAGTGCCATTGCTTCAGCTTTATTGTTAGTTGCAGCACCCCCATTCCAAAAAAATTGTAGTGCAGCTCCTCCATAATATGAATGTACACTCCACAGCCGCAATTACCTTCTTGAGCAGCACCATCAAAGAATGCCCTCGGAAAAGATAATAGAGGATTGGAAGGCACTTTAGATAGACCAATCCTTTGTTGAGAAATGCAAGGAGAGAGCGAGAGGTATAATGAGATAATATGGTCAAATATGAGCATAAAGTCCTGCCTATAATTTTGGAAAATAACTCGGTTCCTCCATTTCCATATGTACCAGAAAACTATAAGAGGGATAAGCCTCCATATCCCTTTCTGCTTACTCCACCAATCTAAAGCATCATTTATAGAAAAATGAGAGAAGAACGAGAAACCAAAATGTGTGGCCAGTGTTTTCCATAGAGCCTGTGTGTTAGAACAATGGAGAAAGATGTGTGAGTTATCTTCTGTCTCAAATAGGCAGGACCGTGCCAATTCCTCTTCTGAAGGTTGACCCAAGTGAGATTTTTGTTATGAAATACAAGCCATCTGAATAAGATAATTTTGTTAGGGCAACCAGCTTTCCAGAAAGTGTAAGGAAAAATGCCGGCCCCGGAAATTTGCTCCTCAATGATCGAGAGATATATATCTTTAACAATTACCATATTCTTACCATTTCTCCCCCGCCAAACTAAACTGTCTTCTGCTTCAGATCTGAAAAAACCATAGAGCTTCATTTTCCAGTACATCCCATTCCATTGGGATGCAGCAAGACCATGCAAACCCAAATCATTAGTGGATTTCCATATTGGAATAGCACTCTGCCAATATTTAATAACCAGAGCCCAATAAAAGATGCCTTTTTGATGAAGGACCTGTAGTAGTTGTTGAGGAAAATGTGAAACTTCTTCTCCACCAATAAATGGATCGATACCAATAAGAATGTTGAAGTTTGCTAACAATAGTTTGTTGTCCGAGATAAGCCCCCACTCATCCAAGCAACAAGCATAGTAGATTTTATCTATGCTCATATATAGCATGTGTTATTTAGAAAGGTAAAAACACCCAATGTGTTAGAATTGAATACACGTTGCACAATACAATTAATCTAAGGACTTGTTTTTTTTAGAAACTCAGAAACCCTCAATGTGTTGGGCTTGAAGGAACATCACGCAACAAGTTTTACCACAGAAATAATTTGAAATGCCAATGCACCTCAATCTACCTCAACCTGTTGGGATTGAAGGAACATAAGGGAACACTTCTGTTGGGTTCAAAGGCACATAATAGAATACATTTCAATAACGTCCATTGTAGCATTTCTATATCTCTATCTCTCTTCTCGTATCTATTTCGTCATTGCATGTTGTTTTCCATAAGATGGCTTCGAAGGAGGTTTGTTCTGGTGGATTTAATTTCATATATTATTTATCAATAAACTCTCCTTCGAGGGATTCAAGAACAAAGTAACATGCGTATTTTTCAGAATTGAGCCTGGGGTATTTTGATATTTATTTGTTGTTGGTTGTGTCACGGATACTGCCATGCTGAAACTTAAAATGAGCAAAATGTACCAAATCAAGTACAACATATTTCTGGAGTTTAGAAAGAAAAAAATGTAAAACTTCGAAGTGTTTCTGGATCAAGCATTATTTAACCTCTCACACAAATTATTTCCAAATGCTTGATAATATCACGGCAACATAGTACTTTTGACAGAAGCCTTAAATTTAAAACCACTGTAGCCAAAAAAATTGAAGTTCTGACACAACATATTATTTGAAGAAAAGGATGACAATAAACTCAAATAAGAATCATAACTATAGAAACTCCAGAACAAAAAATATTTCATGATTCACGAAATATATGATGGTTCTAACTTTTCGCATGTAAGATTTATTTATTTATGTAAGCTTTGATTCTCCAAATTTTATTAATTGTGAGAGCATGGATCAAACAACCATGTTTTTGGAAATAATAAATTAGCGGTCCCTCGTTCAGAATACTCTCCTAAAATATGCAATCAATATTACTTTATTTAACCTTCTAAAAGAAATGGGGTTTAACATTGGCTTCTCGTGAACAAAATGGTGAACTAAATAATGAGGAGAAAATCAGAGTAAAACCAGTGTTTCACAGGGTCACGTCCCCCCACATGGGGAAATGACCCCTTTCAAGTTTCCTAGCTCCCTCACGCTCTAGGGACTTGGGAACTAGAGGGGGACGTTTCCCCACGCTCCCAAAAAACAGGGTACGCGAGGAAACTTGAAAGGGATCGTTTCCTCCAATTGGGGTCATTTCCTAGGCGAAAGGAGTCTTAAGGGGCCTTGAGGGATCATTTCCCTAGAAAAAATTCACAATTTTTTTTATGAAACAAAAAAATCATAATTTTTAATATTTGTTGACCGGCCGGGAAAGGTTTACATTATGTTCATTTCACATTTCATTTTCTGTTTGTTCATTGAATTGAACACTGCCGCCATGGCCAAGCAGCCTTCTGTCTACTCCTTCGTTGAACGGAACATTGCCGCTGAGGTATCAAACTTGACTTTTGTATTATTCAATATTCAATGTTCATAGTTGGAAGTGGAACATCAATATGGTTTAAAGTTTAAAGTTTAAAACTTTAAACATTTATAATTTTATAATTTATTTTCATTGTGCATTGTTAGTAAGTTAGTAGACTAGTAGTTACATTGTACAGTTACAAAATTATATGTATGATGTATGATTATAATTTATATGATAATGATATCAATGATCATGTTTTTCGTTTTAATTTTGTTTCAGTTATATGATTCCTCGATTTATATTTTATATTTGTAAGTTTTTAAGACCCTGACGTCCCCCCATGCTTCCTAAAAATTGGTGGGGAGCTTTTGCATAGGCCGCTCCTGCATATCCCCGCTCCCTTGCCTCCTTGTCCTCGAAACTTGGTGGAACATTGAGTAAAACTTGTCAAGACATCAGAGAAAACACAGGACCACAAAAGGATATTCTTACAAAGCACATTTCCTGCTTCAGTTGTTGTTGTTGTTATTATCTGAAGTTGAGAAAAACACAGAAACAATATATCAAATATTCACATGCACCCTGATAACATACATTTAAGGTCTGTCTCGATGCTACTCTTTCATAAAAGAAACAAGATAAAATTTGAATTAGAAATCCCATAATAAGTTTTTTGCTTGGTGGTTGGTAAGGTTAACACAGATTTGTAGAAGCTATATTCATAATCAAAAAAATGAGTCCAAGGTATTTTCAGTTTTTGCAGTTATTTGCAACAGGCAATATATGCGATGGTCAATAACAATGCCAATATAGCACCTTCTGTGTTCAATGTGCTTCAAATATATTGGTACAATTTTTAAGCTTTCATGCTTTCCTCTCTGCCTTGTGCCATGCTTGCCCATGACCGGCACTTCAAATAGGAACGAAGTTCTAAAGTATTAAGCCTCATGCCAATAAAATTTCTAATGGCATTCTGCATATTGAAGTGTCTCGAGATTGATAAAAACCAATGGAACAAATGAACATTTACTCTAGCATTGACTCACATGTTCAAATAACTAATCTAAATTTTCGTGTAGTCGCAGAAGTCTCAGAAGTCTCCTTAGGGACATCATCAATCAATTTCCACACATGTTTGTTTGCACCATTAATCCTTACAGGGGTCTCTGTTGTTGGTTCACCTGTTAAGAAAACATTACACAGTTGAGAGAATTTTCTACTGTGTTTCTAAACTCACACGTTGATTTAGTATTCAATCATTAAAATGTCAAAAATAACAAAATTTTCTCATAATCAGTCAAATAATAAATTCAATATCCCTTTCACTAGTTTGTCTATAATCATAATTCTTCAGCAGGATGTGTTCTACACTGCATTTGACATGTCAAGCTACTGACACAATATATTTAAAAATCAAATGAGAACTGTTGCTTGACAAAATACTCCAGCAGACAAAACAAATAACTAAATGTACTTGTTATGAAAATCTGCTTTGAAAATCACTGCCAGGATAATATGGCTCAAATATGCTATAGCTCAGCTCCCCACACCCAATGGCTACAACACAAGCATGAGAAAGAAAGAGAGCTATAACGGTTATTGTGTAAGGCATGCCTACTCAATCAACTCTGGGGATGTGATGATCAAGTTGTGCATTACCTTCACAGTGAAGTCTCAACATCATTAGAGAGATACTGCCTGTGCAAACCTCATAATGTAGACTCTCCTCCAAAAGTGAGTGCCACACAGTAATAACAGACATCACAGAAGGTAGGTTGTTCACATGTGACTCTACACCTTGACTAATAGCCAAGGGTACAAAATGGCTATCCTAGCACCTTGAAGCCCCTTACCAAGTTAACACACAAAAGTTGGCAAGTAGGGTTGTGCGAACAAAGCACTATTCCTCCCTTAATTTAGCTAGATTTTTTATGCCTTGACATGTGGCAGTGCCAATAATACAATCATATCATAGAAAAGAAAACACTAGGTAAAGCCTAGTCATTTATGGTGATTAAGATATAAATATTAAACAATGTTGCTATTATATTCCCCAGTTAAGTGTCCATGTGACCAAAACAAAACGACTGCAATCAGTCCATGCTCATAAAATACAGATAAACTCTGTATGTCAAACTTGGGCCTAGGAAATATTTCATCAATGGCTCATAATAAAATATGCATGCAATCAGAACAAACACACATATGATCAAAGACCAAAAAGAAATGCTATCATCCAAGGCTGCTTGGGAGCGAGGGCGGAAACGGAATGTGGGAGTGGGGAGCGACATTTTCAAAAGCTCCCAGGCAGGAGCGATTTTAGGAGCGAAGGTTTGTGGCAAGAGGCTTCTCACAAATAGGAGTGGACTACTAGGGAGACATTTGCTCCAATCATCAAGCACACTTCCAATAGACCAATCATGTTAGTTTCAGTTATGGAATGGAGGATACATCAAATGGATGTGAAGGTGATCTTTTTAATGGGATCATTGAGGAAGAAGTGAAGATAGAGAAACCTCAAGGCTTTGAGGCAAATGGGAAGGAGTCCTAGGTTAGTAGGCTTCAGAAGGCCATATATGGACTCAAGTGGGCACCAAGAGCATGGTATTCTAGAATATATGGATATTTGCAGAGTATTGGCTTCACCAAAAGTGAAACAGGTCCTCATTTATATTATATATTTGGTGGAATTAATCTACTTGTCTTGGTGTTGTCTGTTATGCTTCTTTCTTATAGTTCATTGTAGAGTGCAAAGCAAATATGTTCACTGAATTTGAGATGAAAGGAATTCACATGATGCATTAGTTCTTGGGTTTGGAGGTTCGACAAAGACCATGCGAAATATTCACTAGCCACGGTAAGTGAGGCTTTCAGGTAAATGGGAAGAAGTCCTATGTTCGTAGGCTTAAGAAGGCCATATATGTACTCAAGTGGGCACCAAGAGCATGGTATTCTATGATAGATGGATATTTGCAGAGTATGGGCTTCACCAAAAGTGAAAAAGATTTTAATTTATATTATATATATGGTGGGACTAATCTACTTGTTTTGGTATTGTATGTTAATGCTTGTTTCTAATAGTTCATTGTAAAGTGCAAAACAGATATGGTCTGAAGGACATTCACATGAGGCATTACTTCTTGGGTTTGGAGGTTCGAAACAAACCATGGGAGACATTCATTAGATAGGGTAAGTATAAATTTGAGATCTTGAAGATGTTTCAGATGGAGGACTATCAACCTATGGCCATGCCCATGATCACTCATCTAAAGAAGGTGATAGTTCTAGATTCAAAGCTGGTGGACCCTACATTACACAAGTAGTTGATAGGTTGTTTGATGTATGTGTTTAATGTTGTTGCACAAACTAGCAGGCTTTGTAAATAGGCAAGAGCTAGAGGGCACAACGACACCCTAGGACAGAGGCCCACTGTCACCACAACCTAAGTCCCCTTCTCTTCTCGGATTTTCACCAATGGGAGGAGTCTCAATATTTCTCACTTGTGGTAGATGTATCTATGATAGGCTTGAAGTGAGGGAAAGCTCAGTAAGACCTTCCACGAAAAAATCTTTGAAAATAAGGTTGCACAAGACCTAGGGTTGAGATATTTAGCGATATATAAGCTCATCCAAGGTCCAGGTAGACAAGAGCAAAGGCTACAATTAAAATACTTCAACAAGTACTAAAGCAAAAGCCTTGAAGAAATCCCAAAGTTAAAGTATTAGCTTCTAGGATTCCCACTCGGTGTGAAGGCTAGGGCATCAATTTTATGGAGATTCACCGTCGGAACCCTTTCAAAAAAGGGGAGGGTGCCTAGAGGAGACACTAAGGAAGAATCTTGTCCAAGCAAAATTTAAAATCTCCTCCTCTATTGGAATTCGCACCAAGCCCTAGAGAGGCCTCCTTATCCTTAAGGGGACGAAGAAAAAGAGGTGAAAGGAGGTGAAGGAAAGATGATTTATCAATTTAGAAGTGATCACCAAGGATTAAGACAAGTGCTTAACAATTGGGAGAATTGGAGTCAAAGGTTATCTTGATTTGGCAACTTCGCTCTTCAAAGAGACCTAGAAGGAATTTCACTACCCTTAATGGAAGCAACAACAAAACGACTTCTAGATGTTTATACTTTGATGACACTTTTGATGGAGTTTCAAGGATGCACAATGCAATTGAACCTCTAGGAACATGCATTCATTCATTATCCGTGAATAACACATGCAAATTTCCCAATAGCTTCAATGTTTAGACAATATTTCATTAATTAGGGCACATTTAAAACCATGAGATAGCATTCCATGCATTAGAGATTAATCAAAGATCAAAATATAGCATTAAATATCAATTACAAGACAATGAAGAATATATCCATCCATCAAAATGCCAAGATGAAGCTTTAAGAGAGATAGCGAAATTTTCCATACATCAAAATGCATTCAAATCATCCAAATTTGTCCAACAATTGCAGGTCCGAAATTTTCAAGTAGAGATATCGAAATCCAAGGGATGATGTTTTGAATGAGACTAGATCTCATCTATTTATAATGAGTTGAGTTAAAAAATGAAAGGACAAAGCCCCTCCTATGCCTAAAATGTTCAGTAACCCACCCATGGTTACAAGCCAACCATGATAGCTCAAAAATTAAATCGAATAAGCCTTCTTAAGCCCACACTAGGTTGACATATAGGCTTAGAAGGGCAGCGTTGAGGCCTCGTATGCTTAGGATGAGAGTGAGAGCATAAAAAATGATGAATAAGAGGGGGATGCCCTCCAAATGCCGCAAAATATCAACAAACCCCAATTTGGTCATCGTGGGCTCCAAATGGGTCTACAAATGGCTCAAGATCAAGTCAATGCTCCATCAATGAGGGCTAGAAGATGACACATGCCCTCTCATGTCTCCCTAGGAAAGACATAACCTCCTCTAGGCCCTGGATCAGCTGCCAAGTGTCGAGTGCAATGTGTAGCCAGTTGGGCAATGTGGTCTAAGTGCATCATCATCTTTGTATAATTGGGGCACGAACAAGCAAGGGTGGTTTTGAAGAAGCCCATGGCGTGGCAATTAGTTCTCTGCATGTTTGGAGGCCCCAAGGCTCTCAACGCTCACCCTATAAATGCCATTGTGATTCTCTGGAGGGCTTGGATCCCGTATAGGGAGCCCAAGTCCAAGATGAAAACCCACTTGCAATCATGTATAAGATCCAATGCGTTTCCTCACCTTCCAATACAATGATCCATTAGTGCAACTGGAAAAGTGGACACTTCATAGTGGCTTTCCCTTCCAAATGGGCTTTGAACATGTATTGGTGTTACCTTTCTTGATAAGAAAGGTTAATGAAGGACCCTATTAGGTTGTTTCAACCTCTAAGGGAATGACATGCCCATGGTACACCCATCAAATGGTAGGTGTCATGTGAAATAGTGATGGAACGAAGTGCGGGCAAAAGGGGAGGCTCCAAGCCATGTGCCATGGTACAAGGGTAGCTATGATGAGAAAGGCCCATACCTTGGGTGTATGAATCTAGGAGGGAGCAATTGTAGTACATGAGTTACCCCGGACATTGTTTTTCCACCCTTCTTCATATGCATTTCACCTTTTATTGATTTTTCTTCATTTTACTGCTCGAGGCTCAAAGGGATGAAAGCATGATGTGTAAGATATAGCAGTGATTACCCCTTTAAGGTGGGGCAGTTCATTGCCCACCAGGGGTTGGGAGTCGAGACAATCATGGGTTTCTCAATGATGCAAGGGGCACTCATAGGGGCCCTAGGAACCAAGGTGATGGCCATAATGATAAGGGGTAGATCTCATGTTTGGCTTTTGCCTACACACTAAATTTTATTGTCCTAGTCATCTTTTGCATTTTGTGGTACATTTCCTATTATATGTGGCCATATTGTGCTTTTTTCTTTTTAGCTGCATCAACCTCTGGGGCATCATTCCAAGGCCAACCCAAGGTGTGGACAAGGGGAGGGGGAGGCTAACAACTTGTGGACCCAATGGACAAATGTGGACCCAGATGGGGAAATGTAAAAAGTGCTTGTAATGAACGGAGGGGGGTGAGATATATGGTATCGAGAAGCAGGACCACACAACCACAATCAGGGTTCCCATGTAGTGCCACTCCTAAAGCTAGTAGCCAGTAGAGGAGATCCCACGGAACTAGGATACAAGATTAACCCCCCAATTGAGCTAAGGGAACAAGAGTGTAGTCAAACCATATTCTGTTGAAAGTGTAACTAGTATCGGTCTTGATAATTGTTGATATGATGTAATATTTATGTATTTGTCAAAAGAAAAGAAAAGAAAATCATTTTAAAAATCAAAGAAAATTATTTTTATAAGCATGGGTTTCATGCTCAATTTATCATGTTTATAGGTTAAAGCACCTATTGAGTGCTTCTAGGTTTGTGTCATGAGTCATAGTCCATATCATCATGTATTAGACCCTTCTTGGGCAATTTATGTCAAGAAAGAAAATTATTTTTATGTCAAAATTGTGTCTTGTCCCTCCTCCACCAAGTCGGCTTCCTCACCCATCAAGTCGGCCTCATGAAGGGAATTCAAGCTCACAAAAGGACTATAAATAAGTGATGTATTTGACCTATTGTGGCATCAATTAAGAAAGAATTTGATCTGCAATCTTAAGTGCAAAAAGAAGTGCAAGAAGACTAGGGAAGGAAGGCATATACCATTGCAAGAGAAGAAGACTAGCATAGAAGAAAAGGTCCGAAATTTCTTCATTTCTGCCTACATGTGCGAGAGGACTGAGGTAGAAGAGTGAGTTGCAGGGCCAAAGGTGCAGGCCAAAATAGCAGAGATAATAAGGAAGGCCGAGACTTTGTTTTGGGGCAGATTAACTTTGGCTTGTGTTGACTTTGGATAGTCAAAGGCTTGTAGAATTGGGCATCTTTGTCTCGATTAAGAAAGAGTGGTTGGAAGGCTGACTTGGTGGAGGGAGTAGGTCTTGTTGTTGGTCTAATGGCCTTGGTTGTCTCACTTTGAATTTTTTTTCTTGAAGAAGAAAAGAATTTTGGCTGGGTTTTCCCTTAGGAGAGTGGTCTTGCCTTGGCCAAGGCCCTATCCCCTGTGTCCTTTATTGTTTTGATCTTCATGCATTTATATTTTCGTAGTTGCTTGATGAAAAGAAGTTAAAGAAGACATAAAGAAGATAATAGAAGTACATATACATCACAAGTAATTATCAAGATAAGAAAATCTTTCCACCTTTCTGATTTTCTAACATGGTATCAAAGCTAAGGTGAATAAGGGAAAAAGGTAGCTTGAAGATCACTTGCTCTCTAGTAAGGATTCAAGGAGAAGAAGAAAAGTTTTGGATTTTTGTTTGGAAGATAGAAGGAAGTCTTGAAAAGTGTTGAGGTCTTGGGACCTCCCTTGCAAAATAAATTGGAATAGCAAGCAACCCTTTGAAGGTTCAATAGAAGACCTCAAAGAAATTAAGACCTCATCAAGTATACCTATGGAATCATCAAAGAAATCTAAAGTCCTGTACACTTCTTTAGAAGGACCTAAGGTCCGAAATTATGAGGCAACCTTGAACCTCATACCAGTACCATTAAACGATCCGAAGTCTTCAGGACAAAGGAACAGTACTAGTTTAAAGGTCCAAAAATTGCACAAGTGATAGTTCAGAAATTGAGTCACATCTTGAAGAAAGTTCATGGGTCCTATAATGGATTGTTTGAAAGAACCAAAAGGCCTTTGAACTCATTTAGATCAGGGACATTAAGCTATAGCAAAGAAGTGTCCAAAGTAAGAGAAGAATAAGAGTTAGAGGACCTTTAAAGCATCTACAACATACGCTAACCAGAATTTAAAAAGATCAGCTATCAACCATCTTGACTAGCATCTTATCTTGACACCTTTTTGAAGATAGAAAACCATGAGAACAAGAACTTGTCCTTGGAAAGCAAATAAAGTCATCAAGAGAACAATTCTTTGTATGGAAAGGATAAGGTGAAGCTTTATGGAATTTCTGAAGCTAATAGTAAGTATAAAAGCCCTAACTTAAGGGATCAAGTTTGAAGGCTTCAAGTGACCAGAAATAGACTATTTACATCAGTGAAATAAAAAGATTGAAAAATCTTGATTTGAAGAAATTAAAGATGATCTCTCAAGAGATTTCCAAGGCATCGAAATAAATGCAGAATTGTTGTCCTCGAGTCTGATAAAATTCATCCTAGTTTCTGTGCACATTGGTGAGGGCCGAGATCCTTGGTGAAATAATGACTGAGATATCACAGATATCTCTGTGATAAAGGACTTATGCACTCTAGTTCTTTGTATGAACTATAATCACCCTCAAGTGTGGGCAGAAAATTGGAAGTAGGGACAGATTTTATCTTGATACCAGTAAGAAGTTCATTTCAACAATGGAAGTGAAAATACCTTGGACAATGAAATCAAGAAGAAGGCTTTATAGCAAACTTCCAGTGATCATGAAGGACTGAGGAATGAGAACCAAAGCAGCCTTTGTGCTCTGGAAAGCATGATGATAGGAGGAACTGAAAGGACCCTGAAAGATCAATACAGATCAAAAGGGAGCCTCCACCTTTTCACAGATAAGTATTTGTTCTTTATTTCTTTCATTACATTGTTGATGATTTCCTCTATATATTTAGCTTTATTTTTGCTACTTGATTACAAATTCCTTTCCCTTATGTTTTCCCTGGAAAGAGGTTTGCAGGTATATTCTAAAGAATGTCTCTAAAAGAAAGGATTATGGCTAAATTCAGAGGGAGCCTTCAAAGGAAAACTTGAATCCTGAAAGAAGCTTTGTTGCAGAGAGAGCCCTTCTAGGTTTGTAAAAGAATCCACTCAAGAAGGAGCCCTTCTAGGTTTGTAAAAGAAGTTACTCAAGAAGGAGCCTTTCAAGGTTGGTAGAAAAAGCAACTCAAGGTGTGTTTAACATTATAAAACTTGTAGCAATTCTCCATCGGGATTTAAAGGTACGATCATTTTGTTTTTAAAATTTCTTTATGTTAATCACTGTCTAATGTCTAGGGTTTTGCTATATTTTCATGAAAATTCTTACATTGTTAGGATGTTTGATTCTTAGATTAAATCAACTTTTGTAGTACTATATTTTTCTATTTGTTCACCTTCGTAAAACTCTAGCTTTTTAGGGTTTGTTGATAGTATCTAGGGTTTATGACAAAACCCTAACAGAGGTTGATATAAGAGCCTAGGGCAATGAAGTCAAAACCTAGGTGTAAATGCTTCCACTATGATTAAAACCCTAACAAGGTTTAGATTTTGGGATATCTTAGGCTTGGTCCCTTATTGAAACCCTAGATTGATAAAGTTAACTTCATGCTCTTGTATATGTATAGTTTGTTGTGTTGTTCTTGTTGATGAGATTTGTAGGTACAAAGTTGTAAATTTGTAAGTCTGCCTCCTGTTTGATAATGAGCATGATGGAAAGAGGGACCTATAGAAACCTTGATGACATTGAAGTTTACATTGATGATTGAAACTGAAGTCGAATTCTATGAAAGGAATAATGTTCTGGAAGGTTGAAGTTCTCTAAGGACGTGATGATGCAAAAAGAAGAGGTTGTGTGGCTGGAAGAATAAAATAATTGATGTTGGACACATCTCCCTAGTTGAGAGAGAGCTTGGATATATTTCCTTTGCGAAGGAAAGTGTATATTGTTAAATTATGGTATGTTCTATGCTTATAACTTATTTTCTTCTTATTAGCCACAGATTAGCAATCACATATACATTAAGTAAAGTGCAGATAGAACATTAAACGATCAACAGAAAACAAGCCAAGACAAGAGACACAAGATGTCGCGGCTAGCCAGGGACAAACCCCAATGCAGGGAAACCCTTTGATCAAATCTTCTTTTAACTTCAATAGTTCAGCAAAGAGAAATAGTACAAAATCAGAATTCTGTAATTTTATATCAGCAGCAGCAAACCCTAGATCAGCAAAGTCAAACTTGGTCAAATGAGTTGAAATTGACCTCCAATATGCTTGGTCAATTTCCGGTCAACTATCCCTTGAACAACCCCAAAAACACAGTCAAATTGTTGTTGACTAAAGTCAACACGCTGCCCAAAACTAGGGCAGTCAACGCTAGTCAAACCTGTGGATGGTTGCCTCGATTTTTGTGCCAAAATCTGCGGCTTGCCTAGGAGAGGCAGCCACACCAAAACCGCATCCTTGATGAGTCAACGCAGGTCAAAGAGGCCTTCGGGAATTCAGCGTGCTCCTTGCCCTAATGCGTCCTCCTTCCCATGTGTGAGCTGCTCCTTGTATAACCCAAAGCTAAGGAGAGAGAGAGAGAAGAATGAGTGCGATGAGATGATGAGAAAATGAATCAACCTCTCTTGTATTTATATGATTCACTGGGCATGTGTGCCACACATTTAACTACTGGCCGACCTTGACAATTTGTCAAGTAAATACAAATAAATTCATATCTCCGTAAATACTTGTCAGAATCAGATGATCTTTAGATCAATCCTACACCTCTCGACAAGAGGAATCTAGGAAAAATATCAGCTGCCATAAATGAGGTGACCCACATGGAGTTTTGCCCTAGTTGCCAATTTTAACACTCCCTCTTAACTAGGGAGAACTCCATCTACAATCCATCTGACTGTCGCTACTATCCCAGCCAACAAATGCACTGCCCTGCATTGCTTGGCCCTGCTCTACTCTGCTTGAACTATGAAGAAGAAGAAATGATCGAGGATGTATCATACCATCCTCCATTGACCCGAAGTTAGTCTCAGAATGTGTCATACCACTCTCACTAATCCCAGATCAATGGAGGTCATCCTAGCATAGGGAGTACGGCAAATAGATACAACGATGCGTCCATCGATAGTACTACTATGGTCCCTAATCCTATTTCCCTGTTCATTGATCAGATGAGAGGTACTTCCCATGAGTCCCAGATTGCATGGGTAGGATGCCTCAACAGGAGAACTAATCATCCTATCCACAGGAGAATGAATCATCCTGTCCAATAGTCGCCACAAGAGAACTAATCATCCTGGCCCACAAGAGAACTAATCATCCTGTTCCATAGTCGCCACGGAGAACTAATCATCCTGGCCCACAGGAGAACTAATCATCTTGTTCCACAGTCGCCACAGAGAACTAATCATCCGGCCCACAGGAGAACTAATCATCCTATCCTACAGTCACCATGGGGTGTCACAGGGGAAGGTTGAACCTTTCACCCTGTACATAGTGCACCACCAAGGGATGGTGAGTCGCCCTATGGTCGCATGTCGCTCCAAGAAGTACCTCGCGCCCCCTGGAGCTCCCAGAGCTCAATACATCATACTCGACCCTCATAAGAGGGTCTCTGACCGACACCAAGTCGTTCTCGGAAAGTCAAGAATTTGACCTTTCCCAGGGGCTTCGTCAAAATGTCGGCGACCTGTTCATCTGTACCGATATGTTGGAGCCTTATTGCTCCCTATTGCACCATATCCCAAATATAGTGGTACCTGGTATCGATATACTTGAAGCAATCATGAAATACGGGATTCTCTAATAAACGAATCCTACTCTGGTTGTCACACAGGATCACAGTGGTATCCAATGTAAATCCAAACAGCTCACTAAAGAGCTTTCGCAACCAGACCGCCTCACAAGAGGCCATACTAGCAGCAATGTGCTTTGCCTCGGCGGTGCTCAAAGCCACCGACTTCTACTTCCTGCTCATCTAGGATATCGAGGCAAATCCCAAGGAGAAACAACACCCAGAAGTGCTCTTTCGGTCCACCACACTACTTGCCCAATCAGCATCGATATATCCATGTAGTCTCACATCTCCAGCAGTGTATTTAAACCCATGAGTGATTGTGCCACGAAGATATCTCAACAGATTCTTGGCACCAATCCAATGTGAGTGGTGAGGCTCAACCATAAGTTGACTCAACGTGTTGACTGCAAAACGTATATTCGGACGAGAGTTCACCAAGAATATCAATGCTCCGATGAGTTGACGATACTCAGTAGCATTTCGTAAAACGGGTCCGGCAGCACTACCGCTTAACTTCTTGAAGTCAAGCTCCATCGGGATAGTCACGGGCTTGCAGACCACCATACCGAATCTCTCCAATATCTTCACCACATATTTTCCTTGAGATAGGAAAATCTCCCCTGGCTTCTGCCAAACTTCTAGTCCTAGAAAATAGTGCATCAGCCCTAGGTCCTTCATGTCAAATTCAGAAGCCAACTCCCTCTTACATTTGTGAATGAGAGAGTTTGCAACTGTTAGAAAGAGGTCGTCAACGTACAACACCAGTATGAGAGGATTGCCATCTTCAACCTTAAAATAAAGGTTAGGGTGGGCTTCACTCCTAGTGAATCCCAGCTTCATCAAGTAGCTATCGATCCTCTCATACCGCGCTCAGGGTGCTTGCTTCAGCCCATAGAGGGCCTTCTTCAACCTGCACACATGAGATTCTCGATCATGAATCTCAAATCCTTCGAGTTGCTCCACATAGACCTTCTCTTTGATCGAACCATGCAAGAACACGGTCTTGACATCCATCTGATGTAGGTTCCATCCTTGTGAAGTAGCAAGGGCTATGATCGAGTGGATGGTGGTATATTGGGCAATAGGTGCAAATATCTCGTCATAGCCTATACCTTCCTTCTAAGAGAAGCCACGAGCAACAAAACGAGCCTTAAACTTCTCCACACTTCCATCAACTGCATGCTTTATCTTGTAAAGCCATTTCGAAGTGACAACTGCTTTGTCTTGGGGTCTAGGGACCACATCCCAGACATTGTTTTTCATGATGGACTCATATTCCTCAGTCATAGCATCCTTCCATACTTGATACTTGACAGCTTCTGCAAATGACGAAGGCTCATTTTGGATGATCGTTCTCATGATGGTCAAGTATCCCTGATACCTGGTCGGCTTCTTACTTTCATGAAAGGTTCCCCTGGGTGCAACGTGCCCTTCAACATCATCAAGTGTCGCCCTAAGCCATGAAGGCCTCTTCCTAGAAGAGGAAGGCTCTTGCGGAGCGGGATCAATAGGATCCATAGGTTCTTTCACATCGGGCATCGTCTCATCTTCCTTTTCCTTTGGTTCCCTGGTATCAGCTTCTTTAGATCCCCTTTGAGTAGGAAGATTGTCAACTTCTAAGAGCCATATCTTCATCAAAGGTGACATCATGGCTAATCTCGATTTCCCTTTGACCAGTCACATAGATTCTATAGCCCTTAGTGTTTTCGCTATAGCCCACGAAGATTCCTTTCTTTCCAAATGCACCCAGTTTATTCCTATTCTCCTTTGGCACATGAAAATATACAGGACTTCCAAAAATTCTAAAATGAGATACGTCGGGTTTCTTACCAGTGAACATCTCTTTGGGAGTCTTGGACCCCAATGCTTGATGAGGGCATCGGTTTTGCACATATAAGGCGGTATTCGCAGCTTCGGCCCATAGAAACTTCGGAAGTCTTTGATCATGGAGCATAGCACGGATAGCTTCCACAATCGTATGATTCTTCCTTTCCTCCACACCATTCTGCTCAGGAGTATATGGTGTTGTAGTCTCCCTCTTAATGTTAGCCTCTTTGCAAAAGTCATGGAACTTATTGGATTCATATTCAATCCCATTATCAGTCCTTAGGATCTTGATCTTCTTTTCAGTTTGATTATTGATCAAGGCTTTGAAGTGACGAAACCAAGTGAACACTTCATGCTTCTTTTTCAAGAAGTATATCCAGGTCTTGCGAGAATAATCATCGGTAAAAGTGAGGTAATATAAGTATCCTCCCAAAGAGTTCACAAGCATCATACCAGATATGTCTGAGTGAACCAACTACAATATATCGGAGGTTTTGCTTTGGCTTGAGGGGAATGGTCCCCTTTTGAGTTTCCCTTCAGCACATCCAAGACATACACCTTCTTGCTCTACTTGGAACTCGGGCATCCCTATCACCATTTGTCTTGCATTAGGTAGAGCTTCAGAATGAAGGTGAGCAAACCTTCGATGCCATAGTTCGGACTGAAGTGATGTGTCACAAGACATGACATCCAGCAGGCTTCCTCCGACCTAATATAATGAATCGAATCGAAACCCAAGAGTGAAAGCTTCCTTAAAAAAAAATTCCATACACGTACCTTGCCATCAATGAAGGTTACCTTGTAGCCTTTGTCCTCCATTGCCGAAACAGACACCGGGTTCATTTTGATATCAGGTACATATAGGACTTCTTGCAAATGAATTGTATTACCCTGATTCAATTCAAGAGTGACATTCCCTATGCCTTTCATGGGATATTTTGCGTTGTCCCCAAGAACAATTTCCAGGTTGGTCTCCTTTTCTATCAGATTGGAGAGAGCTTCTTTGTAACCAGTGAAGTGCCTTGAGGCACCACTATCAATAAGCCAATTTCCCAGCGAGTCTGGGGGAGCGGTAGTAGAGAGGGTTGCTGGTAGACAATATTCATCTTGCTTATTGTTAACAACATTAGATTCATACCTGGAGTTTCTTGCCTTCTTGAAGGGTTGTCCTCTTCCTTGATTTCCATATTTCTTTTACCTCTGCCATTGGACATGTCATTCCTTTGATTGCCTTGAGAGTGATTTTGGTCATTGTCATGGTGTGAGTCCCTTTTATCAAGGCACTCCCTCGCATAGTGGCCCATTTTGTTGCAATTGTAGCATCGACCTTTTCTTCCACCCTTTGGTCCAGCCTTTCCTTTGGATTTAGCCCCAAAATTGTTTCTTCTTTTAGCATGAGAAGAAAAGGCAGAGGGATGGCCTTTAAGTGTGGGCATTTCTTGCTCTTCCATCCTTGTCTCTTCTTGAATACATCTATCCATCAATTCCTCAAATCTTGGGATGACATTATTGTTGAGAAGAGTAGTCCTGAATATATACCATTCAGGTGGCAGTGCTCCAAGAGTTGTGATAGTCATTTCCCTATCAGGAACTACTTCCCCAATAGATAGGAGATCATTCTTGATCTCAGTGATCCTTAAGAAATATGATCTTTGCCCTTCTTAATTTCGTTCAGCTTATTTCTAAGGAACAGAACTTGATTTGCATCATTAACTTTAAATAAACTCATCAGTGTATCGTAGATTTCCTTGGAGGTTGTCAGCTCGGAAACATAGGCCACCAGGCGCTTGTCGATAGAGTCCCAAATGATATTCCTTGCTTTGACTTCTCCCTTGGACCACTTGCTTTTGGCAGCAAAAGATGCATTTGATGGAGGCACAACAATATTGCCTCTCACATGGTCCAACACTTCCTGATCTTCTAAAGTCAGATTGAGAGACATCTACCATCCGTGATAGTCAGACTTCTCACAGAGCTTGTCTTCGGCAGGGAAGAGTGTTGAGGACCCCGTGAAGTTTTCAGGATAGCCTTGCCAACCTTCTCTTGGGTGATTTCTCTTGCTTTTGCTCTTGCTTGGGCTTTGTCTTCACCTCAGCTCTGATACCATGTTAAATTATGGTATGTTCTATGCTTAGAGCAGTTTACTTCTTTACTTCTTATTAGCCACAAATTAGCAATCACATATACATTAAGTAAAGTGCAAATAGAACATTAAACGATCAACAGAAAACAAGCCAAGACAAGAGACACAAAATGTGGTGGCTAGCAAGGGACAAACGTCAATGCGGGGAAACCCTTTGATCAAATCTTCTTTTATCTTCAATAGTTCAGCAGAGAGAAATAGTACAAAATCAGAATTCTATAATTTTATATCAGTAGCAGCAAACCCTAGATCAGCAAAGTCAAACTTGGTCAAACGAGTTGAAATTGACCTCCAATATGCTTGGTCAATTTCCGGTCAACTAGCCCTTGAACAGCCTGAAGAAACAGCGCTTGAACAGCCCCAAAAACACAGTCAAACTGTTGTTGACTAAAGTCAACCTGCTGCCCAAAACTAGGGCAATCAACGCTAGTCAAACATGTGGATGGATTGCCTGGATTTTTGTGCCAAAATCTGCGGCCTGCCTCTCCAAACCGCACCCTTGATGAGTCAATGCAGGTTAAAGAGACCTTCAGCAATTCTGCATACTCCTTTTAGCGTCCTCCTTGTCCTAATGCGTCTTCCTTCTTCCCATGTGTGAGTTGCTCCTTGTATAACCCAAAGCTAAGGAGAGAGAGAAGAATGAGTAAGATGAGATAATGAGAAAATGAATCAACCTCTCTTGTATTTATATGATTCACTAGGCATGTGTGCCACACATTTAACTACTGGCCGACCTTGACAATTTGTCAAGTAAATACAAATAAATTCATATCTCCATAAATACTTGTCGTAATCGGATGATCTTTAGATCAATCCTACACCTCTCGACAAGAGGAATCTAGGAAAAATATCAATTGCCATAAATGAGGTGACCCACATGGATTTTGGCCCTAGTTGCCAATTTTAACATATATCCTCTCTAATTGAGAGGGAGGACATGGTTCTCTACTTCATGTGTCATGCACCGTGCTAAGACTAACAATCGTACGTCTAGTGAAGGCCTTGATGAGAGAATGGTGAAAGGCTTGGTATCTTGGCAGTTAGCCTAGACGATACATAGAACCTTATTAGGGAGGATATCTTGGCCTAGATGGTACCTAGAACCCAGTTAGGGATGGTGCCTTGGCCTAGATGATATCTAGATCCCTGTAAGGGAGGACATCTTGGTGTAGATACCTAGATCCTGTGAGGGAAGGTATCTTGGTCTAGATGATATGGAGATCCATGTTTAGGGTGGATATCTTGACCTTGATGATGTCTAGATCCCTTAGAGGGTTGGTGTCTTCCCCTAGTTGGTATTGAGATCTCAGTTAAAGTTGATATATTGGCCTAGATGACACCTTAGTCCCTATTGGGTTGGTACCTTAGCAGGTAGCCTAGATGGTACTTAGATGCCTTGTTTGTGTTGGTGTCTTGGCCTAGATAATGTTCAGAGCTCTGTTGGAATTGATATACTGGCCTAGATGACACCGGGATCTATGATAAGCAGGTGTCCTGAATGACACCGGGGTCCCTGATGAGTTAGTGTCTTGGTGATTGATACTTGGATCCCTGACAATGAGTTAGTGTCTTGACACTTGGATCCTTGAATTAGTATCTTGGCAGGTGTTATCACTCTGATATTTCTTTTGAAGTTAATGAAAGAAGAAAAGTCAAAGGTAACCACAAACCACTTTTGGAGATCAAGACCTAACCTTCCTGATGCTCAGAGAGGGCTCTCTCTTTATAATTTAACTTTGTTTTAGTTAAGATGATTTTAGGCTAGTTATTGTTTGCACTTGGGTTTTGGTTTGAATTTGGGTGGTGGGATCACTTTACTTAGATGAACAGAGGTTTGCTTTTACCATTGGGCTATGGAGTCGAATGTCAGACAAACAACACTGGATTCAGTTCTAAAAACAGTGTCTACAGGGCAAGATAGATGAGTTACTGCAGATCTCAAAGGCTAAATGGTGAAATGGTTTCAAATCGGATCCAAGGAGCAATTAAGGGTTCCCTAGGCCGAACTCTGGAAGGAATGAAAGAAGTCAACCGGGATGGGAGAACAATTAAGGGTTTTCAAATCCGGGTATCAGAGGAAAACATGTAAATGACTAACTGTGCAAAACAGAGTGTACTTAAACAAATTCTGAGTGATATCTCCAGTTAATTCATTCAAATTTAGAACACATTTAAGCTTATGAAACACATAAGAAGGTAACATGATCAAACAAAGAAGATACTTCACTACAAATAGCTCATCTCATGAATCCTGTAGCGAAATGCTTTTATTACTTGCTCCAATTTGTTGACTTGAAAATGGTACAATCACCCTTAGGTTTTAAGATCAAAATAACTATACAAATGTAAAATAATCCACCCTAATACTTCGAATTATTTAGTATTTATACAAAAGGATTTACAAAATATCTCAAACTGCATTGAGAACTAATCTAGGAAAAAGAAATATCTTCATGCAAGAAGATAGAGACAGCTATTGAATTGCTACTTGTTGTCCCTGTTATTTAGGTTCTGTTGGCTTTGCTCTTTGATCTTTTGCCCTTTAAGCTAGTTGGTTGTTTGGTCTTCACGTTGGATGTTCTGTTTTACTTTAACCTTTCATCTGATACTCTTTCATCTGATACACTTTAACCTTGTTGACCTGTCAATATCCTTTTACTTTGTTGTTTTACTTTTTACTGTACATTTATACTTTTACCGTGTATTTACCAGTGTTGTGAAAATCGCAATTAAATCGCGATAAAATGAAAAAATCGCCGATATTTTTTTTGCCGATTTTTATTGAAAAAAACACGATTTTATGAAAAAATCGTCGGGGGTCGCGACTGCATGGTTTTATAACGTTTTTTTGGGTTTTTCATGTGCTCATTTGGATAGTCGCGCGCAGAGGGAGTAGGGCAGCTTAATCATCAAGTCTAGGCCCTAGTATTGATATGTTATTCATGGTAATGTTAAATTCTTAAAGTAAAAGTGACATTCTCCTTGATCTTCATTTTCATCCTTTTACTTAAATTTTTAACATTCCCATGAAATGACTCAGGATGTTTGAGAGTGGTTCCAGCCCATTGGAAATTCATATGAGAAAGTAGAAATTTTAGATTTCATTCAAAATCCACAGACTATCATTTTTTGGATTCAAGATTATTGTAATGTTTCCAGGTGAACACCGCCTGCTCGGCTACCACTTGCCACCAGTAGAGGACGCGGTCTACCTCCTATAATCCTACCTCTAGTTCTCCAGCTTCTAGAGCACATCAGACTCCACTGCCATCTCCACCACACGGGCACCAGCATCTACATCTAGAGGGAAAGGGAAAGCGTGTGGCATTTTCTCGCAAGAGGGGCAGAGGAAATCAATAGGATTAGACTTTCATTTTATTGCATATGACATTATGACATGATGAGATACATTATCATATTTTTTGTTGATAATTTGAGGCTGAGTTGGGACTCAGGAGTCAGGACTTACTATTCAGGGTATGATTCAATGTTATGTGTGATGTTAGCGCTAGAAATGATATTAAACATCTTATATATTAGTTTTTTTATCATATTTATGTGTCAATGTATTTATTTTATGTTGTAGATGGTTTAAATATTAAAAAAATTGAAAAAAAAATGAATATTTTTGTACCAAACGATTTTTTCCCGATAATTCCGATTTTTTCCGATTTGTTCCCCGCACCGATTTAATCCCGATCACGGTTTTCACAACATTGGTATTTACTACAGTAAATCATTGAGCTTTTTCCATCTTTCCTCATCTGGTAATTGGATATTGAGCATCTTTCTGTACATTTCATCTGCGTCTGTATATTTGGCAAAAGTCGGCTTATTAATGAACAGGTGTTTTACCTCATGCTGGAGATAAAACAAGTTTTCAAAAGTTTGATACAACACTTTGCCTGTTGGTAAGCCCTTCATGGATGAAGTGATTACCTGTTCTTTGGCCACTTCCATGACCTTCTTATTATAATCCTCATGTGTCATTAACTTATCATTTATTACTACGGGATAAAGTAATCCCTTTTCCTTCAAAAGTTCAAACTTAACCATGAACCTGTCAACGGCTAGTTGCATGGTTTGACACTTATCCTCCAAGTTCAACATCAAATTCCTCTTAGTGAGGACTTTTCTGACTTCCAAAGTTGTACCTATCCTATCAGGTATCTCAAGTTCTTGTAGCTCATACTTATTCTTGGAGTTGAGGAAGTGGATGATTCTTGAAGCTTCCTCTGGGATATCTCCAAGTTCTTCCTTGACTCTCTGAATGGCTTCTGTGGCCTGCTTTATCAAATCAATCTGTTCAAAAATAAGCTGAATGGATGGCCAAATATCATTGACAGAGTCAATGATATTGGCCCACAGTTGCTCCTTAACCTTACCTATAGGTTCATTGAGTGTCAGTTCTTTCTCCAGGCTTTTTTTCTTTCATTCATCCTTGTAGCTTTTTGTTGTTCTTCTTTATGCATGATCTGGGCAAGTGTTCAATCTATCTCTAGGCTGGTGACTTTCTCCTTTAGTGTGTTCATCTCAGTGGTTTGAATGGACATTTCTTCCATTGCTTTGACCAGCCTGTTTGCTTCATCACTTGTGGAGGCTATTGCTGTTGATCCTGTTGCTGATGTAGTTGGTGCAAATGTCGGTAGCGCAGTGGCCATTGGAGCAGTGGTCACTGTTGGAATGACAATTGCAAGAGCATTATCAATACTAGCTTGTTTGAGTTGAATCAAGCTATCTAACTCTTTTTCCATCTCCTTTAATTGGTCATTCAGTTGCAAGACTAAGTCCATCATTTCCTCATGATTGGTCTGGCTTTCTAGAACTTCCTTTGTCTGTGGGTGCTGCAAATGAGGCAACTTGTGCTGTTTCTTGATGGCTGTTATGTCCTCATTCTTCTTTTTGATCAGTTTATCTATGGCCTTAATATCACCTGGGTCATGGCCCAGTTCAATAACCAAGTCCTCCAAGGACTTTATCCTGGTGTCTTTAGCCTATGAAGAGGCCTTCTCCAATTTGTATTGAGTTGTTACATTGTCCAATGAATCTTGCAGCTTGTAAGTAGCCATGGTCTTTGCTGTGAGGGTGGAGTAGGTCATTTCTCCAGCGTGCTTGTGAAACTCTATCTGATCAATGGGATGAACATCCCTGTGGTGGGCTTTAGTATTGCAGCAATGATGCTGCAACTAATAGGACTCCCTTCTTTACTTTTATCAACCCGGTTGTTCGTAACAAACTTGGAAGCGACAATGCTATATGCACAAGTACTAGCTCTTACTACAGGCTGTCACTTGATCAGCTAGCACAAATTTGCTAGGAGCTTAAGCCAACTTCTATGAGTTCTTGAAAGAAGCTTTTAACTGTGATGGACGAAAGCTAACTCAAAAGAGGCTAGTCTACTTGCAGAAAGAAGCAGAAAGCTGAAAGGAAATGCAAACCCTAATTCTACCGACTAACCCTACTTGTGCAAGAAAAGAGATAAAAAATGTTGGAATGGATGCAATTGACTCTTGAAAAGGTAAGATGCATGTGGTTAAGCTACTTCTGAAGGAAAATATGGAAAAATCATCTTTTTGTATTTTTGAATAATTTTGCAGAATTATTATGCATGTGCTTTAACTATTTTTGACTGTGCAGAAGTTGATTGGCGAAAGGAAATGGAGTGGGCACTTGCAGGAGGTTGGGAAGGTGAGAAGAGGGCCTAAGGAGTCCCTAGCACCTTTCTAGAGAATTTCACAGCGATCAGATCTCGAAAAACTGCTCACGTGAACTTCTACAGGAAGTCTGCAGGGGTTCTACAGGAAGTTCTACAGGAACGAAAGAAAGAGGATTTTAGAGGGTTGATGAAGGAAAAACGGTGGGAAAGTGGAAATGAAGGATGGATAAGGATGTTAAGGGGTCTAGGACTTGGTAAATGAAGCTAAGGAGTGATGAAGATGGTTGGATTTGTTCAAGGATGGAGAGAGCAATGTTGCACAAGAATGTAGAAATTAGGGCAAATGGGGAAAGTGTGACAAATGAAGGGAAGGAATCTTGGATTAGGGCTGGAACAGATTGTATGGTGGAGAAAGGGTAGGTAGGGATGTATTACAAGTGCTCTACACACTAGTTTCCAAAACTGATCGAACAAAGACTAGAAAAACCATAGATCTATCTATTTTGACCTAATCTGACCTAAAAACCAGAAACATGATGAACAGAAGTTTATAGACAGGAAATCATGCAAGATAGCTATGGAATGTTAGGGTCCCACCCTAACCCCCTTATTTATGTAGTAGGATCGAATCATAGTTATAGTTAAGTAAAGAGTCAATAAAGCCCATATTAATAATTGTAAGTGGTTAACCCGCATTTAATGACGGGACCACAGTGAGTTGCAAATGGGCCATGGTATTAGATAGATGGTATTAATAAGAACCATGGTATTGCATGTATGAGTCATATATAAAGGATAGAGACTCCCTGCGAGGAGCATCGTGTCTTATTTTGTAATCGAGCTCTGCTCTATTGGAGGTCGCCCCCTCGAAGAGGCAAGTGAACATTGCTTTCTAAATAATAAAATACTTGTTGTTGTTTCTCACTATTCTATGTTCTGGGTATATTTCTTCGCATATTCGATATTCTGGTATCGTCTTGCAAGTTAAGAGCATAACAAGTGGTATCAGAGCGCTTTCCAGGGCTGATGGGATCTCCATTTTTTAGCAAAAAAAAATTTTGGCTAGAGACATGTTCCGGCGTCTTTAAACCATGGGATCTGTCGTTGAGTGCATAAACCTGCAAATTTGGGGACGCATGCAAGCAGGAAATACAAGCGTGATACAAGAGGTGGTCACGCTTGTTGGACTCCCTTGTAACCCCTGTGGGTACCCCTTCGAGTAGTAGCGCATTAGACAGAACCGCGCACGGACTGTCTTCCAAGTACCCTTTGGGTATATCGAAAGCCCCCTAGCTCCTTTGAAACCTTGCCATAGATAAACCGTCGGCCGTCTTGCTGCTACAGAACACCGAGAACAACACTCGGCGAGATTACTCGCCCGTACAATAGGGTAGTCGGGTTGTACGGCTAAGGGTACGGTTGATCCTCCTTAGTTAGAGCCCTAAAACATTAGGCCGAGTACTACTGTCAAACCCTTATGTATATTGTGATTTGTAGCACCTGACACTCCTCGAGACCATAGTTCCCTTTTCTATCTCTGGATCACACATAATCTTGACCAGATCAAATCTCGCAAGTGGAGTTTGCAGCAGCAGCAGAAATCAGTCCCGCAGTTCCGATTTAACAGAACAGCCATTCAGATCTATTAGATCCATCAGATCCACAGCAGCAATCTGTTCCGCAGCTCAGAGCTATCCGATCAGCCATACAGATCTCTCAGATCCACCAGATCAGCGATCCAAACCTGAGTAGTTGTGTGGGGTTCCTATACCGGGGCGTGATTTTCGCAGGACTTTTGGCAGCATTGACATTTTGGGGATTCGGCTACTGTAGTATTCTTAAGCAAGGAGTAAAACTCCGTTAGGAGTTTTCAGGAAAGAATAAAAAAAAAAAACCGGAGGTGCTTATTGGTGATCTAGCCCATAAGAATCAGGACGACGAGCTGAGCAAGGTGGTACCATTCAATTGTTAGTGCCAAAAAAAAAAAAAAATCGGGCGGTCCCAAATTTCAAGTACATCGAATCGGTGCATGGTAGCAACTAGAGCTCAAGCTATGGCCAATGAGAAGATCGACAAACTTGAACAATCCTTGAAAGAGCTCCAAGAGCAGCTGACGACACTAACTAATGCACTCTCTAAGGGCAAGGCAGAAGCTCGAGAGGAGGCGTATATTGGCAATGAACACAGTGAGGGTGAGTCTAGCCACTCTCTTCACCTCTGGGGCACCCACCAACAATCCCGGGCGCGACCACCCAAGCTGGATATGCATAAATTTGATGTTACTCACCCGGCAGCATGGGTAGCACAAATGGAGCAATATTTCAATCTGAATTACATCTTAGATAATGAGACTCGACTTATGGTGGGAAGCATGTACTTGGACAATGAAAGATGGCAATGGTGGTAATGGCATCAACGTAGCAATGGAAGGTTCTTGACTTGGGACACCTTCAAAAAAGCTCTTATAGAGCGCTTTGATCATGACTCTGCTTTTTTGGGTCGTCTCACTAAGCTCCGACAGACTGGCACAGTGGATGAATATATTACAGCATTTGAAGCCTTAGCTTTCCGCACTACGGGTCTCCAAGATGCGTTCTACACGGAATGTTTTATCAGTGGTCTTAAAGAGGCCATACAAGCTCACGTTCGACTGCACCACCCTCCCACATGGACGGAGGCTTGCAGGATAGCTCGTAAAGTTGAACGTGCATTAGCAGCCCAGTCCAATCACCTAAATTTCACCGCCAAGGGTCGCCCCCCACAGGCTCACAGCACTACTCAGACACTTAAGGTTCAAAAGGTGTCACCTGCAGAAATGGCAGAAAGAAGAAAGCAGGGATTATGTTACTACTGTGATGAAAAATACTCCCCAGGTCATAAATGCAAGGAGCCCAAATTCTTTCAAATTGATGCTACTGATTACAGCTCATCAGAGGAAGCCCCACCACTTGAGGAACCTGAGGAGGACGAAGAGGACAACCAGAAGTACAATGTCCCTGACGAACCAGTTATTTCGCTACATGCTTTGGCAGGGATTTCTTCACCTCAAACTCTCAAAATCAGAGGTTTTATTAAGCACCGCCCAGTAGTAGTCTTGATTGATAGTGGAAGCACACATAATTTTATGCATCAAAGAGTTGTGGAAGCAATGCATTGTTTTGTACGAGCCGTTTCTAACTTCCAAGTCCAAATTGCAGATGGGGGAACAATGAAATGTGAAGGTCGTTGTGAAATTGTCAAGCTTCAAATGGGGGATTATTAGTTGAAGACTCACATGTTTGCCATACACATGGGAGGGTGCGACATTGTCCTCGATGCTGAATGGCTGCGCACACTTGGGCCAATCACAATGGATTTCCAGGAGTTATATATGAGCTTTAAGCAGAACAACTCCATGCGGACTCCAGGCGGGAGCTCCCTCTATCATCAGCTCACATAGGATGGAAAAATTGTTAAAAAAAGGGCCATCATGGAGTTATAGCTCAATTTAATGCCATCCAGGCCGTCGAACCCAATTCTCTGCCGATTCATCCTGAGATGCAACAGATTTTAAATAACCATATGCCAGTCTTTGACAAGCCTCATGAGCTTCCACCCTCGAGAGGGGAACATGATCATAGCATCACCTTGGTCTCAGGGGCCCAACCACCAAATGTGCACCCATACAGATATCCGTTCACCCAAAAGAATGATATAGAAAAAATAATCAAGGAACTTTTGGAAGCAGGCGTCATTCATCCCAGCATTAATCCTTATTCATCACTGTTGGTCTTGGTGCTCAAGAAAGATGGGGAATGGCGTATGTGTCTAGACTTCAGGGCCCTCAATAAGTTGACAGTCAAAGATAAATTTCCCATTCCGGTTGTTGATGATTTGTTGGATGAACTCAATGGGGCTCAATTCTTCACTAAGCTGGATCTCCGCTCAGGCTACCACCAAATTCGCATGAAAGAAGTCGACATTCCAAAGACTGCTTTCAGAACTCATGAAGGCCATTATGAGTTCCTGGTCATGCCATTCGGTCTTTGTAATGCCCCATCTACTTTTCAAATCCTTATGAATCACCTCCTCAAACCATATCTTAGAAAATTTTTCCTTGTTTTCTTCGATGACATCCTCATCTACAGTTGCACTTGGGCTGCACATCTTCAACATGTAGATCTGCTCTTGCAACTACTCCGCAAGCATAAATTATTTGTTAAGATGTCCAAGTGTTCTTTTGGCATGGAAGAAGTTGAGTATTTGGGCCACATTGTGGGACGTGAAGGCGTTAAGGTGGACCCCAAAAGATCCAGGCAATGCAGGATTGGCCTCAACCTAAGACCTTGAAGAGCCTGAGAGGATTTTTGGGTCTCACAGGCTACTATCGCAAATTTGTCCACAATTATGGTCGCATTGCGCAGCCCCTCACTCAACTCCTCAAGAAAAATTCATTCTTCTGGAATGATGAAGCACAATAGGCCTTTACAGCTCTCAAAAATGCCATGTGTTCCACTCCAGTCTTAGCATTACCCGACTTCACCAAATCTTTCGTCATTAAATGTGATGCTTCGGGTACGGTATTGGCGCGGTCTTAATGCAGGAAGGTCGACCCTTGGCCTTCATAAGCCAACACCTAAGTGGGAAGAATCTGGGACAATCTACCTATGGGAAGGAAATGATGGCCATCTTACATGCAGTAGATACCTGGTGATCTTACTTATTGGGGCGACGTTTCCAAATCCGCATAGACCATCACAGTCTTAAATATTTTTTGGAGCAACGCCTATCCTCCGCACAACAAAATAAATGGCTCGCCAGAATGTTGGGGTATGATTATGAATTCATTTACAAGAAAGGGCGCGAAAATATTGTAGCAGATGCATTATCTCGCCAATTTGAGGAGGAAAGTACCTTGCTCGCAATTTCCCTTCCCATTCCAGAATGGATTGAAGAGGATTGCAGGGAATGGTTTTCACATCCCTGGCTCTCCCAACTCATTACTCAATTGTAGGCGGATCCAAATTCCACCAAGGGCTACTCGTGGCAGGATGAGATTCTTCGCTATAAGGACAGAGTCGTAATATCACCAACATTCACCCTCAAAAGCCGCATTTTGGCGGAGTTGCACTCATCACCCATTGCTGGACATTCAGGCTTTCAGCAGATGTATGCTTGCACTAGAAAATCATTTTTTTGGACAGGCATGAAAAAGTACATCCTTACCTTTGTAGCGGAATGCGATTTCTGTCAGCGCCACAAAAGGGAGAAAGTCAAAGCACCAGGCACATTACAACCATTGCCCATCCCGGCATCAATATGGACAGAGGTTTCTATAGATTTCATTACAGGTCTTCCAAAGTCAGGAAACAAGTCAGTCATCATGGTGGTTGTGGACCGACTTTCTAAGTATGCTCATTTTGCGCCCTACCCCACCCTTTTACGCCAACTTTGGTCGCTCAATCTTTCATGGATCAGATCTTCAAATTGCATGGCATGCCCACTTTTGTTGTGTCTGATCGTGACCCAATCTTCACCAGTAATTTTTTGCAGGAACTCTTCAAGCTACAAGGTATCCATAAAACTCAGTGCTTCCTATCATCCACAAACAGATGGTCAAACTGAAGCAGTCAACAAATGTATGGAAACCTACCTTAGGTGTTTCACTTAAAAAAAGTAACATCTTTGGGTACAATGGTTGCCTCTAGCTGAATGGTGGTATAACACCAACTATCATGCCACCACCAAAGTGACTCCCTATGAAGCAGTTTATGGTCAACTCCATCCTTCCCCTACTTCTTATATCAAGGGGTGCTCAAAGGTACAAGTAGTGGATCAACTCCTACAAAATCGCACAACCATGCTCGCCCATCTTAGAGAGAATCTTCATCAAGCTCAAAACCGCATGAAGCAACAGGTAGATCAGCATCGCTCAGAGCGCCAATTTCAAGAAGGGGATCAAGTATTTTTGAGGTTGCAACCATATAAGCAAACATCACTCGAAGACAAGGGTTGTCAGAAACTATCTCCAAAATTCTACGGACCGTATCGAGTACTTAAGCGCATTGGAGAAGTGGCCTACAAGCTAGCTTTGCCACCCACTGCAAAAATCCATCCGGTTTTCCATGTCTCGTGCCTCAAGAAAGTGATTGGGAACAATTGAAAAATTCAAACCAGTCTACCTGAATTGGATGAAGAAGGGACAATCTGGCTCCAACCTGAACAGATCCTAGACACACGAGAATGGCACCTGCGTGGCCGCATGATCAAGGAAGTCCTCGTCAAGTGGAAAGACACCTCTCCGGAAGATGCAACCTGGGAACCAGCCACTATTCTTTAGCAGTTTCCGCAGCTTCAGCCTTGAGGACAAGGCTATTCTTAAGGGGGAGGGCATGTAGGGCCCACCCTAACCCCCTTATTTATGTAGTAGGATCGAGTCATAGTTATAGTTAAGTAAAGAGTCAATAAAGCCCATATTAATAATTGTAGGTGGTTAAACCGCATTTAATGACAAGACCACAGTTAGTTGCAAATGGGCCATGGTATTAGATAGATGGTATTAATAAGAACCATGGTATTACATGTATGAGTCATATATAAAGGATATAGATTCCCTGCGAGGAGCATCGTGTCTTATTTTGTAATCGAGCTCTGCTCTATTGGAGGTTTCCCCCTCGAAGAGGCAAGTGAACATTGCTTTCTGAATAATAAAATACTTGTTTTTGTTTCTCACTATTCTATGTTCTGGGTATATTTCTTCGCATATTCAGTATTCTGGTATCGTCTTGCAGGTTAAGTGCATAACAACAGTTTTGAAGGCTATTTTTCCACTTGGTAATAGGCTAATCATCCACAAGGAACAATGCAAGGAAATAGGAGCATGGAAGACATAGAGGAAGGCTGGAGAGAAGCCAAGATTACTTGTGAGCATCTGTGAGGATTGTATTGAGAGCTGGCTAGTTGTGAGAGCTAAGGCTTTGTATAATTCCTATGTATTTCCACCATGTATGATAATACAATAGTGTGGGATTTTTTATCTGAGACTTTTCCCAAAAGTATTTTCATGTGTATTGTGTCATTGATTCTTCTTCTTCTGGTTATATTGTTCAACTCGATCTTTAAGCTTTCGCAAATTGATAGTAGAAGTAGGTTATAGTATTCTACTTTGATTTATATTGCATTATCGAGTTAACCTATCACAAATTTTCTACAATGAAGTGGGTTTGCACCAAATGAGTTAAGGTCGGCTTGAGTTAAGTAAACTTCTTAATAGTTGGACAAGCCCATGGAGGATATTGCAAGAAGCCCTTCTTTTGTGTATAAAAATAAGGTGATGGAGAGTCATTTCTCTCATCCATTATGCAACAAAAGGGCAGTGTAGAAGGGGAAGAGACCTTTGTTTGGCCGCAAGAGATAATGACAAAACAACGAGGATTTTAAGGGTTGTTTGGATCTTCTTGGTGACTGCGTGGAGGGTTGTCCCACGCTATAGTCAGGTTGAGTGTCAAAAGGGCTGGCCATAGGTATGTTGGGAGAGGTTTTGAGGCAAGATACCTCAGTTTGGAGAGGTTGTGGGTATAGGGAGGTGACTGTGGTAGGCCGCAGGCCATATCACCACAGCAAGGTGCCTACACAGGGTTTTTTGGAGGCCGCAAAGTGCCCAGAACAACAACACAAAAGGAGGGCCTTCTTGCATGGTGATGTTGTAGTGATTGAGGATTGTTTGTGTGCTTGGTTAAGGGCTGGTGCAACATGTTATGATGCCCTAACTAGTCACATTCATAACAAAAATAGTAAAACAGACTTGGAGCAACATTCTATCTTGTGTTGGGTCATAGCTTTGACCAGTTTTGGATCGATTTGCCTTGCATCCTGTCGGAACCAATTGTTTGGGTTGTCTTAGGTATGAAAAAACCCCAACTATGAGAAGATCTTGCAATTATTGGATTAGGTGCCACTGGTTTGGTGGAGGGTAGCATGTTGGTTACCAAAAGTAGCCCTAGACAACTAATCTTGAAATGACGAAGAGAGTTGAAGATTGGGTGAAGTTTGGTGCCTAATGTGCAGCACTTTGATGGAAAAAAGAGAATGTTAGATTGGTAGATTGGAGCTCAAGGATTGGCAAGCATAGAGAGTAGATTGGATCATCTCGTGTACATGTAGCAGACATGACTTTCAACAATGTTAGGTGGGAGCCCTCCTGGAGTCTCTATGTGTTGTCCTTTAAAGGACTAAGTGGAAGCTAGTGGGCAGTACGGAAGTGAAGGACCGAGAGGACAAGATACGACATATAAGCTGCAACAAAGATTTTCATTGTATCTTGTATACCATAGATTGTTGTATTATTTAGATTGGTTTAGTATAACGAAGATTGGGTTGTACATTATTGTACGATATTTGTTAAAAATTATGTATACTTGTGCATATGTGATTTACTGCTTTATAGTTTCCGTTGTGCAAAGTAGTTCTAGTTGAGAATCTTAGCTTGGTAGCATCAAAGATTTTAAGATTCTATATTAGACCCAAGATCGTGGAATTCAACATGGTATCAGAGCGTTTTTGAGCTACTTTGGAAGTCAGTGAATCAGAGTTGTCTACAACGAAGTATGACTTAAGAGGGAGTTGGTCAGATTGTAGGTGATAATGTCGAAGTTGCAGAATGGTATTGGGTATGAGGACAGGTTGGAGGGGTTGTCCAATTATAGTCCATGGAAGGAAAGGATCAAGCTGCTCTTGCAGATCAACAAGATCTCAAAGTTTACCAAGAAAGCCATAAAGAAGCCAACTTACCCAAAGGAGCTGGAAGTGTACGAGGATTTAGATATGAGGGTGAGATTAATCATCCTTGATGGTGTGAAGGATCCCATAAAAACTCATTTGTCCAAGAAGAACACTACACATGAGATGTGGATAACTCTTCAAAATTGTTCCTGAATAAGAATGAGAACCAGGTACTGTTATTGGAAGATAAGTTGAAGTCCACCAAGATGATACGGGGTGAAGGAGTGACTTAGTATCTAACGAGATTGTCTCAGGTTAAAGAGCTTGTTGTCATCGTTGTGACTATTTCAGAGAATGATAGGGTTAGGATTGCCTTGAAAGGGTTCACCGAGGAATGGAAGCGCTTCATCAAAGGGATTGTTGCCAGAGAGAAGTTGCTAGACTGGAATAAGTTTTTGGATGACTTCTTTCAGGAGGATTTGTGAGACAAGGATCTTCATCCGAAGAAGAGGGCTTCATATGATGACATGGAACTTGCAACACAAATGAAGGGTAACTAGAAGAAGGACTTGAGTAAAGTCAAGTGTTTCAACTTTGGCGAGATGGGTCATTTTTCATTGAGGTGTCTGATGAAGAAGAAGGGAGATGACGAGAAGAAGAAAGGAAAGCAGGTTGCCATTGTTTCCACTTCTGATAAGATAGATGCTCTCACTAGGAGATTAGAGGGGGAGGACTTTACCATGATCTCCCATTTCTCACAAAGTGCTATCGATGAGGATGGATGGTACATGGATAGTGGTACAATGAAACACATGACAGGGTCACAACAAGTTTTTGAGACTCTAGCTAAATGGGACTTGTAGTTGAACATGGTGTTGGGCGACAAGAGTCAGAAGGAGATCTGAGGATCGAGAGTTTTTCCATTCAAAATAGAGACAGGATGAGTGATGCGGGGAAAGAATGTACTATTTGTACCAACACTCATATATAGCGTGATATCTATCTCAATGATTGAGAAGAAGGGGTTTGAGGTCTTGTTCCAAGATTGGAAGGAAAGACTTAGACCTAGAGGCTCTATCTCCGATGGGATTGCGCTTGGATTTAGAGTGCATGGTTTATATAGGAAAACCCTATGGATCATGGGAAGAAGCAGCTACAAGTGCAGGATTCAAAGGAGAAGGTACAGGTTTCCAAGAAGAAGGTCCAGATTCCAGATGTTCAGAGGGAATCAAGTTCTAGTGGGAGCTTGCATATTCAGAGGGAGACTTTGCAGCCTAAGAAGAGGGTGTGGTCAGCGCGTGGTCAGTGGGGAGCAAGGGTGCTCCTATAGCTTCCAACAAGGAATCATGGAGATAGAAGACATTACAGGAGAAGAAGAAGAAGTAGGATGCTTCCAGCGATAGTGACACTTCTAAGAGAGGCGTAGTTCATGCTACAAGGATTGTTGTAGTGGTGAGCGCCAAGAGTTGAGCAAGTGTTGTGAGTAGTGATGATGATGATGAGTTACTTCCTAGTCTTGGAAGTACCTCTCTCACTAAGAGGGAGTGTTGATTTTTGAGTAGATTGGGAGGTACTCCAACCCCTAGGGTTCAGGGTATGGAGGGAAAAGCGCAACAAGAGTCACTTATAGGCTTGGAACCCAAGGTTGGGGTTTTTCATCCATCTTGATTTGGGCCAAAACCATGAGCACATTTTGACATGTGATGGATGAGGATGATAGCTCTCATCAAGACGAATCCGACGCAATGAAAATCATCTGATTCCAAGTTGTAGAAATGGAGATATGGTTTTCTTAAGTTATGCAGTGTGTTTGTACCAAATGAGTTAAGGTCAACTTGATTTAAGTAAGCCTCTTAATAGCTGGACAAGGCCATGGAGGACGTTGGAAGAAACAATTATTTTGTGTATAAATGGAAGGTGATGGAGAGTCATTTCTCTCATTCATTTTGAAACACAAGGGCAGCGTAGAAGGAGAAGAGTCCTTTGTTTGGCTGTAGGGTATAAGGACAAAGCAAAAAGTAGTTTAAGGGTTGTTTGGAGCCTCTTGGTGACTCCGTGGAGGGTTGTCCCATGATATAGCTAGGCCAAGTGTGAAAAAGGTACCGCAGGTCTGTTAGGAAAGGTTTTGAGGAAAAATACCTAAGTTTGGAGAGATCGTGGGTATAGGGAGGTGATTGTGTAGGCCGTACGCCATATTACCATAGTAAAGTTCCTATGTAGGGCTATTTTGAGGCTGAAAAGTGCCTAGAACAACAACACAAAAGGAGGGCCTTCATGCATGGTGATGCTGCAGTGATTGAGGTTTGTTTGGGTGCTTGGTTAAGGGTTGGTGCAACATTCTATGATGCCCTAACCATTCACAATCAGCAACATCAGTACAATAGACTTGGAGAAACATTATGTCTTGTGTTGGGACATAACTTTGACTAGTTTTGGATCGATTTGACTTGTAGCCTGTGGGAGCCAATTGTTGGGGTTGTCTTGGGTGTAAAGAAACGCCAACTAGGAGAAGATCTTTCTGTGATTGGATTTGGTGCCATTGGTCTGGTGGAGGGAAGCATGTTTTCTATCCAAAGTAGCCCTAGACAACCAATCTTGAAGTGACGAAGAAAGTTGAAGGTTGTTTGAAGTTTGGTGCCTAATGTGCAACACTTTGATGGACAAAAGTGACTGCTAGATTGGTAGATTGGAACTCAAGGATTGGCCAGCCTAGAGAGAAGATTGGGTCAACCCGTGTACATGCAGCAAAAAGGACTTGCAACAGTGTTAGGTGGGAGCTCTCTTGGAGTCTCTATGTGTTTCCCTTTGAATGAGTAAGGGTCTCTAGTGAGCAGTACAGAAGCGAAGGACCGATAGGAAAAGATACGACATAGAAGTTGCAATGAAGATTGTCATTGTATCTTGTGTTAGAAAATTATATATTACGGAGCAATGGAACACATAAAATATTGCTGAAATATAAACACAGAAAACGCATAAAACAAGAGAGACACAGATATACGTGGTTCACCCAGTTTGGGCTACATCCAACCCGAACAGCCAATCCTTCCTTTCTATTATCCAGCAAAATGAAGAGACACAACCTACAGCAGATCCGCTGTAATATCCTCTGTTTTCTCTCAAACTATCACCTCTCTGTTTCTCGCTCACATATATTACACAAACTCAATACAATGCCCTCATATGAAGAGAGGGGTTGCCTTCTGGGGCAAAAAAACCCTAAACTAAACATAAGTTCTACCGTCAGATCATCCGCCTAATGAACGACCTAGATTGACTAGAAATTACTATACTTTTACAAGGAAATTTTACATCTATTTTTAGCTTCGGACGTGCTGGCCCCGAACCCCCGCCGGGGGATTGCTGGCCCCCGGACCCCCTAGACCCCTGCGGTGGGGACAAGTCCCCCCTGCACCCCCCCACGTCGAGGGGTGTACAAACTTCCTAGGGTATACATCCAGCTGAAACAAAGACCTCTGAACAATCATGCTCCACACACAATATCTTGTATACCATATACTTTTGTATTATAAAGATTGGTTTAATATAACGAAGATTGGGTTGTACATTATTGTATAATATTTGTTAAAAATTGTGTATACTTATGCATATGTGATGTACTACTTTATATTTTCCATTGTACAAAGTAGTTCTTGTTGAGATTCTTAGTTTGGTAGCATCAAAGATTCTAAGATCCTATCTTAGACCCAAGATTGTGGAAATTCAATAGTATGGAGCCTCCTAGAGGCATGCTTATCCATATCAAGGGTGTTTTTGGGATTTTGATGGTATAAAAGTTTAGTTGGTCTTAGGGGTTGGTTACATGAGTGGTTGGAATGGCTTCTAGGAGTTCTGTTGCTGATGTGGAAGGTCTGTATGGTGTGTTTCCATCAATTCCACTTCCTTAACGGACACATAGGGAGTCAAATCAGATCATAGTAACTTCTCGTCATAGATTTACCCCAGTTGGCTGGTTACTTGGGTAGATGTTGGAGGAGGGTGTTACAGAGTGGTATCACATCATGGTTCACCCCTCTGACCTGAGGGGATGTGTGTTGGTCATGCATTCATGTCCGTTGCATATATGATTCTTGTGTTGTAAGACCATGTGATTGTTTCATTTGTATGGTATGGGTTATGGTTGTAGTGAGGTCACCATAGAAGTTGATGGTGTTGTTGTGGAGTGTGTCGTCATGAGTGAATAGTTGATTATGCATTGCTTATGAATGTTTGTATTCACATGTGGTCAAGTGTACAATGGTGTGGTTGTTGTTTTCATGCATGAGGTCATGGTATGTGTAGTTGATATGGCCATGTGTTGATGACTAGACTCTAGCTATAATGATGGTTAAATGATTATATGCTTATGTGTTATATTTCTATACGTTGGCTTGATTATGTTATACATGTATTATGCTGATTTGTCGATCCCACAGATGAGGTCCTCCCTGACTTATGCTAAGGTATGTTGGTTTATTGTGATTTGGTTTAGTTGACATGATATACCTTGCAAGAAGAATATCAAAGATGACTAGCAAGATGGTAGACTACAGTTCCCAAGACTTTCCCTATAGATCGCATGAGCAGTGTGGTGTTGGGTATTTTTCTGAATTGGTAGACACACTAAGAATCTTAAAGGCAAAAATAAGGAGTTGTAAGGTAGACAATGACATAATCATACAAGAATAGGAGAAACAAGTAGAGGTAAATGCAATGATACTTCAGAGTTTCCATAATTGAAGTGACAGGGACCACTTCAAATTAGCCATGAACAAGAGGAAAAACTAATGGGGCATATGGCAATAGGTCTCCTGGTGGGTACAGATTGGATAGAGATGACATGATCAGAGATGGCAAGTCCTTGGATACTCTGCATAGGAGAGGTGATGGACGCAGTTACTATTCTAGTTCTGGTTCTGACAGGCATTATGATCGGCATCGTTATCATCCTTACAAGAGTAGTACCAGGGGATATTTTCTGGACAATTTTAAGAAAGCAAAGCCACCTACATTTGATGGAGAGATGAAGAAATCACCGGATGCAGAGGCATGGCTGCTTGGTACGAGGAATTTCTTCAGGTTGGATGACTATTCAGAGAAATCCAGGTAGCTACATTTAGTCTCAAAGGTAAAGCATATATTTGGTGGGAAGATGTGAAGAATGTCAGAGGTGTTCATTAGGATGACTTGACTTAAAAAGAGTTTGAGAGAATATTCAAGAGGAAGTACCTATCAAAGAGATACTTTGATGACATGGAAAAATAATTCTATGAGTTAAAGATGGGATCGATGACAGATGAAGAGTACACTAGCAGGGTCTTGGAGCTACTAAGGTATGTGCCTTACCTCAAGGAGGAGAAAGACAAGATTAGAGATTCACTAGTGGATTACTGATTGCATTCAAAGATAGGATTGAGTTCGATGAGCTGAGATCATTGGAGGAGGCCATGCAAAAGCTAAAGCATTGCTATGAGCAATCAAAGCACATATTTGAGACTAAGAAAGACTGGAAAGGTAATGCAAAGAACAAACAAAAACAGGAAAAGAAGTGAGCAAGACCTAGGGGTACAAGTAATAAAGAGAATGCAACGCCATCTAAGAAGTTCAATGCATCTGACTGAGGATAAGGACTTCGATCTGAGGTGAAAAATAAGGATGAAGGTTGGAAGCCTTTATTGTGTTGGACTTGTGGAGGAGAGTATCGTAGGAAAGATTGTCCACAACATTAGGATGCTAGACCGCATATCTACGGTCCTTGGGAGGGACAAAATGTGGGATATGTTGGGTAGAGTATTCCTAGGATCTATGCAACGCTAGCCAACAAACAGGTAGACCATCAGGTATCTATCATTAAGATGGACGATAAGCTTTGTGATCAATTTGTTTCTATTTTGATTGACACTAGATCTAATTATAGTTATGTTAACCCTGACGTGGTGGATAAGTGCAGTTTGAATAAAGAAGTGCATGCAGAGTCTAGGTTATTGCAGTTGGATATAAGTATAAAGAAGCAGGTTCATCATTGGGTAAGAGATTACCATTGGCATCATATAGTATGTTGTTAGGCATGGATTGGTTGTACCTTCATAGAGCCAAGGTGGATTGTTATGACAAAGCCATTGAGTGCTTGGATGACATTGGGGAATAAAGAGTCTTGCGGGCTAAGAAGATAGCAACATCAATTAGAATGGTGACAGCTATGCAGGCCAAGCGTAGTCACAGGAAAGGGTGTGTGTTGTTTGAAGTGAAAATTTCTAGTGACAAAGGTAAGGAAGTTGAGGATGAAAATGTTTTGCGCAGGTGCCCAATTCTACAGTAGTTTCAAGATGTATTTCATGTAGATATTTTAGAGTTCCAACTCATAGGGAAGTGGACTTTTCTATTGAGTTGGTGCCAGGGGTAGCTCTGACATAAAAGGTACCTTACAAGATGAGCACTCCAGAGTTGGTAGAGCTGAAGTTGCATTTGAAGGAAATATTGGACAAGGGATACATTAGGCCAAGGGACAAAGAGTTTGTAGTATGTACATATGCTTGCAAGAGAGGACTTGGTGGATTCCTTATGCAAGATGGATAGGTGGTATGCTATGAGTCATGGAAATTGAATGAGCACAGGCAGAACTACCCAACACATGACCTTGAGTTGGAAGCGATTGTAGGTTTTAACCCTGTACATAAATTACCTACATATGAATTCTAAAGACATAGAAAATAAACAATGCGAGAGCATAACACATAAAACACATATACACAGAGATTTTCCCGTGGATCCCAAAACCGGGACTACCAGCTTGATTTTTCATTATGTTCCTTTCAATGTTAATGCCGAAGCATCCAATACCATGGACCGAAAACCATCGCGTCCAAAACCATGTGCGAAAATCATGCACAAAACCATAGGTAGGTCTGCCCAACCTAACATAGGGTCCAAAACCAAAATTTTGACGCATAGAGGGGGGTTACCTGCACCCCTCAAACCCCATATGACCCCTCCCGACTACGCAATTGACGCAATGAAGGGGGGGCTCCACCCCCCCTCTAACCCCCCAATTAACTACGTGGTCTAGTCGTGGAAAGAATATAACACAACCCAACATTATCCCACTTGTTGTTTTCTTTCCATAGGGGGCCACAAGAGAGCTTAGTCATTTATCCAACCCTATAACACCCATTGCTTCTCTAGACCAAGAGAACTTCTCAGAGCTCACAGATTTTGTTAATGCATCTGCAATATTCTTCAAAGTGTCCATCTTTACCAGCAACACCTTTTTGTCTTCTATCATATCTCTCACAAAGTGATACTAAACATCAATGTGCTTTGTCTGTGAATGATATGCAGGGTTCTTTGTCAAGAAAATTGCACTTTGGCTGTCACAGTCTATCCCTATAGCTCACTGTACTAACCCCATACTTGAACATAACCTCAACAACCAAATTGCTTCCTTGATTGCATGAGTGGTTGCCATGTATTTTGCCTCTATAGTTGGTAGTGCCACTACAGATTGTTTTTTACTCATCCAATTGACTGCACCTACAAATAGGTTAAACACATACCCACTTGTAGATCTTCTCTGGTCCAGATCTCTAGCCCAGTCTGCATCAACAAAGCCACGAATATCCAACACTATGTCCGATCCTGGTCTTCCTTGGTAGCACAAACCATAATCACTAGTGCCACGCAAATACCTGAAAACCCACTTCACTACTGTCCAGTGCTCCTTCCTTGGTTTTGACATAAACCTTCTCAATACTCCCACTGCATGTGCAATGTCTAGTCTAGTACAGACCATCACATACATCAGGCTACCGACTGCACTTGCATATGGAACACGGGGCATTTCCTCTTCCTTTTCTTGTGTCTTCGGACACTGTTCAACAGATAACTTTACACCTATAAGAATAGGAACCTTCACCGGTTTACTATCTTGCATATTAAACCTCTGCAATATTGTCTCGACATACTTCCTCTGGTTTAACCAGAGCTTCCTCTTTGTCCGATCTCTTTTATTTTCCATGCCCAAAATATAGTTTGCAGCACCAAGATCTTTCATGTCGAATTTGGAGGACAAATGGGTCTTCAAATCATGGATGATTTCTTTTTTCATTTGCAACCAGCAACATATCATCCACATACAAGATCAGATAAATAACATGGCCACCAATCAATTTAAAATACACATAGTGATCTGCTTTGCTTTTGGTGAAACCGAGTCCCCGTATAAATGTATCAAATTTTTGATACCACATCCTTGGTGACTGTTTTAACCCATACAAAGACTTCTTTAACTTGCATACATGTTCTTTCTTACCCTTCACTGCAAAGCCTTCAGGTTGCTTCATGTAGATCTCCTCTTCCAGATCCATGTGAGGAAATGTTGTCTTCACATCCATCTGTTCTACCTCAAAATCAAACGCAGACGTAACAGATAAAAGTAATCTAATAGAAGTTACCTTGGCAACAGGAGAAAAAATATCACCAAAATCAACTCCCGGTACCTGGGAATAACCTTTTGCTACCAACCGAGCTTTGTATTTCTCCATCTTTCCTTCTGTATTTGTCTACTTCTTGAACACCCATTTGCTGCCAATGGGTTTCCTTCTAGCTGGAAACTACATTAGATCCCAAGCCTCATTTTTGTGCAAAGATGTCATTTCATCAACCATGTCCTCTTTCCAGAGTTTTCCATCCTCTGAATCTACTACTTCCTTCATAGTTTTGGGATCATCATCAGTAATAGATAAAGCAAAATTTGAATAGAAAGTAGATGGACTATACCTTTCTAGCTGCCTTCTTTCTTGAACTGATCTTCTCACCCAGAGTTTGTGGCTCTTCATCTTCTAATTCCTCCTCTGTTGTAGAGTCTCATTCTTCCTCCTTGAGCTCAAACTCTATCTTGTTAGGTTCCTTTGGTTGAAATTCATGTTTAATAAGATCTTTCACCTCTCTGAACACCACACTCTCAGCTGTACACAACCTTCCTTGTTACTGGGTTCTAAAGCTTATAACCCTTTAAACTATCCTTATACCCAACAAAGATGCACTTTTTAGATTTACTGTCCAACTTGGTTCGTTTCTCCTTTGGAACATGTACATATGCATCACATCCAAATACCCTTAGATGTGAAGGAGATGGTTTCTTACCAGTCCATACCTCTTGTAGAGTCTTATCCTCCAACACTGATAAAGGTGATCTATTGACTAGGTAACATGTTGTCTCCACTGCCTTCGCCCAGAATTCCTATTCTAACACGGCACCACTGAGCATGCTTTAGTTTGCTGAGGTGTATATGAAGTAGTCTTTTGCCGTGCTATACCACACTTCTTATAGAATTCTTCAAATTTTGTACTGCAAAACTCTCCACCGTTATCTGTCCTCAACACCTTTATTTTCTTCTCTGATTGGTTTTCCACCAGAGCCTTAAATTCTTTAAACCTGTCAATGATCTGAAATCACCCCTAGGTGACCTCAGTAAATTAATGAAGGTATTACAGACTCATGTGCTGGTGTTTTTGTCTATGTTATCTTATGCAACAGATTGATAAGATTGTGAAATACATAAACACTTGAAACAGTAAGAGATCATACTAAGCAAACATAAACACAACAAAATTTAATAAGGAGTTCACTCAATCCTCCTGGGCTGCGTCTCTTGGTCCAGCCTTCAGTGATGGCCTTTTTATTATGTTTTTAAAGCAGAGTCTTACAATAAGGAGCTCAATCTGAGTCTCACTTGACAGAGGATGATCAGTAGGATGGCACTTGGAATTCCCAACTCCTTAGAGTTCACAGACTCCCCTTACCGAATTTCGACCTCAATTGGTCTCTGTCTACTTGATGCTACCCTTACTCTGATGGTCAGCTTGGCTTCTCTACCATCTGCAACTTTGCCTCTCTTTCTGTGTCTCTCGGCCTTCAGCTTCTTCACTGCTTCTCTGCCTCACTATCCCTCTGCTTCTTGTCATCTTGTGGCTTTAAAGCTAGTTCGTTCCTTCGACTGTTCGTTTCGGCTTCTCAGATTTTTGGATCGCCTACCTCTACCCATTGGGACTCCTCTGCACTACGTCATCATCGTTGTTTAACGCTTCACAAAGAGGTGGCCACCTGTCTCTTTGCAAACTGAGTGTCAGTTCTTCCTGAATGGTCGTCGTTTTTTTTTTTCCCAGATGCCTATGAAATGAATACTTTTGTCGATTCATTGGTCAAATTGGACTTCAAATCTTATGTGTCATAGTTTATTTCTCCCCCGGGTCCGGTCATCCATCGAGTTGAACCTCCGTCATTGATCTAGAGCCCCCAAATCCTACAGTCTTCGCTTATGTCGCGCGGTTGAGTTGCTCGATCGTTAGTTCGTGATGTAAGCGGTTTCTCTCTCTCTCTCCCCATCGGACACGCATCAATCAGTGTATGGAATCGCTAGGTCATCGGCCAAAACTGCTTACCACCTGAAATGCCTTCGATATTTCGCCGATTTTGAGCGCGAGACCTGCCTTGTCAGTTTTAGCGTTTTCCCATGGTTTTCTGGTTTCCTTTGTGACCGAGCACTCGGGACCTTTCCTTCTCAAGGGTTTTTGCCCAGCGATACGTGATTATCAGAAATAGCCTCCATTTCTGGATCTAAGCTTCCTAATTGCCATTTTTGCACCATGCGCGGTCTCCATGGGCCAACAGTCAGCGCGCTTTGACCGAAGGTCCTTGTTGCTCCGTGCTAGCTGCAAATTGCCATTATTCAGAGGTTATTCCTGATAGCTATAAGATTTCTTGAAGTTTTTCATTCATTCTTAACAATCATGGAATTGTTTGAGGATTCAATTTAGATCACAACCTTCCCACTGAAAAAGCTTTTGGACCACCAAAAGTTGGTTTTCAAGCATCGACTAAGTGAGGATACAACTTTCTTGCCTCTCCAATCTCCATCCATTTTCCACTGCTTGGCTTTGAACCCCTAAGCCCAATTCTGAGGTACTCAACATCTCCCCTACGCGTCGTCCTCACCTTCTTGTCCAGAACTATGTCTGCCTGCAATTCATTAAGATATTCAAGTAACAGGTCATCAATAGAAGGCAATTGACTCTGCTCTTCATGATCTTCAATTAACGACAGTTCAAATAGTCTCAAGCTGTCTGCATTGATGACTGAGTAGATGTGCATATAAGCTAGCAAATCAAGGCGAAAATCATTCTCACCAATTTTCTCGAGGATCCTCAAAGGTCCATACCTTATTGGTTTTAGCTTTTTACCTTCACCTTGCATCCTGTCCTTCCTGATATATAGCCAGACTTGATCACCAACTTGGAAACTATGCTCCATCCGATGCATATCATGCCTTGCCTTGTATTTGGCCTGGCTCTTTCCCAGCTGTTCTTGTACTGCCTGATGGATCTCTTGGATTTGTTCAATGAACCTAGTTGCCTTGTCCACATCATTGTGTCCCTCAACTTTTGTGTCCTTACCAAAGACAAAATCCAAATGATACCTTGGTGTGAATCCAAAACAGGTCTTAAAAGGAGATATTTGTGTGGAAGAATGTTTGGCTCGGTTGTAAGCATGCTGCACATAACACAAATGTTCATCCCATAGCTTGGGATGCTTGTTGCAATATCCCCTGAGCAACTGGATCACTGTCCTATTGATTACTTCTATCTAGCCATCAGTTTGTGGATGGAAAGTTATGCTTTTCTTCAGTTTGGTGTCCATTAGTTCCCACAAACTTGACCAAAACTTCCCCACAAATATGGTGTCTCGATCAGATATAATGGAAGTGGGTAATCCAAAATGAACCCATACATGTTGAAAGAATAATTTTGCAGTTTGTTCAGATGTAATCTGTTTATTACAAGGTATCAAGATACACATTTTTCTGAACCTATCCACAACAACATACAAATAATCATGACCCTTCCTAGATTTAGGTAGTCCTCCAAAAAAGTCCATGGAAACACTTTCCCAAGGATCAGAAGGAACTGGCAATGGAGTGTACAAGCCTAGTTTCCTATTGTTGGGCTTGCTTTTAGCACATAGTACACCCTATTACATATCTAGAAACTGTCTCGTTCATTTTTGGCCAATAACAAAATCTTTGCAGCTGTGCAACTGTTTTTCTTACCCCAAAGTGACCTGATATTAGAGAAGTGTGTGCTTCTCGAATTATCTTTACTCTTTTAGTTTTTGGAATGCACAACTTCCCACAATGATACAAGAGTCGGTCCTTAATGTGATAATCCAATTCTTCTACTCGTTTGCCTTGACTTAAAGTTGCATATACATCTTTAAAGTCTATAACTTGAGCATATTTTTCAATGTAACTTTCATGTAATATAGAATTATGCTTAAGTATAGTAGATGCATTTATAATGGGTCAAGATAACATATCTGCAACTTTATTATGTATGCCCTTTTTTATATCTGATGACTAAGTGAAACTGTTGTAGGAACCCCATCCACCTGTAGTGTCTTGATTACTGCAACTTAGTTTGGGAGTGTAGATATTCAAGTGGTTGATGATCAATATGTATAACTGTTTCCTTGCCCATTAAGTAATGTTTCCACTTTTTCACACTCTGTACTAATGCATACAATTCTTTATCATATGTGGGATAGTTAGCTACTGCAAAATTAAATGTCTCAAAATGATAACATATGGGCTTACCGTATTGTATCAGCACTGCTCCCATGGCATAGTGTAGAAATTTTGAATAATATAACACTTATTCACAGAGATTATCTTGATTATACACTATTTGCGGAATGCACACATAATACATAACCTCCTCTACTATTGATCATCAATTTGCGGAATTAAGAAACAATCGCATGCGCACATTGAAACATCAATCACACATATCAACACAGTATGTAATGGGGAAAGCATACAGCTAAAAACCCCCAACTATCTGTATATTATAATGATAGAGAACATGTAACAATACATAGTACAATACTCCTCACAAGTACTCAGTACTATCTCCACCCGTTACACACAAACTAGCTCAGATCTGAATCAAGTCACAGGTTCAAATCTCCTCCGTTGTTTGCCTGCCTCCACTGCGCAATCCCTACTGAGAATGGATCTGATCCAAGTTCGAATTCCCTTGGAATGTACTATGCAATCCTCATTGGCAATCAAAATCAATGATTGTTCAAATCTCATGCACAACTATAGTCACAACTGATAGTAGACTCACCCTTTCACCCACTTCTAACACTTGTCTCCACTGAACTGTCCATGCACTGAGTTAGCTGATGTATTCTTTAGTTGATTTATGAGTTAATAATTAGTGAATTAATTAATAATTAATTCACACCACTCATCACTAGTGTATTTGTCAGTTAGACTAAATACAACTAGTTCAACTAAGTCAAACTGAACACAACTCCATCAACTCCTCATTCAACTCCACAAAA
>APFE030923841.1:35706-49321 GCA_000404065.3 Pinus taeda | reverse complement strand
AGTGACTTTCTCTCTTTTTGAAGTTTGACATGAAGAGCAGAGGTATAAGGCTTGACAAGGAGGATAATATGACTATTGATTGAGCCATATTAACTGCAGATAGTCATGGTGACAAATTTCAGTGTAACAATCTTCCAAGCTCTCGCCTTGTTTTTGTGTGAACTTAAAAAGTTCCTCCTTGATGTTCCAGGATTTGCAGTAATCTTGGTATTTTTCTAGAAAGGTTGTCCTCATATCATCCCATGTGGAAATAGAGCTTCCTCCAAGGCCCATGACCCATCGCAGAGCTGCCCCTTTTAATGTAGTAGGGAAAATAACTTCTGGGCGTATGTCATGTAGTCATACCCCCGGCGCACTATGTCAAATTTGAATAAAAACATGTCGGGGTCTTCTGAAACAAGCCCATGAAAGCTTGGCAAGGCTGCTACTGGAATAGGATTTGTGGGTGCACCAGCTCCCATATCCCCGATCAGAAAATTGATGGTGGAAGTTGTAGGAGCCATAGATATCCTCCAATAACTGCTGGGTATTTCAACAGGCTCTGTGGAAGATGGTCGAGGATTTCTTACCACTCGAGTTCGAGTTGCTTTAATAGCACCCCCCCCTGTCCCTTGGTGATGCAAGTGCCCCTTCATTTCCTTCTCCTACGTCCTGATGACTTGATCCCTCAGCTACAACCTCCTTTCCTTTGCTGGAGTGGCTTGACCCTGTCGATGTTCTGCTTGCAACCTCTTCCCCTTCTATTACCAACGCAAGGTTCCCTTGTTCAGGTATACTACTAGATGTCTCCTCAACTGTTGGAGGGGCTTACTGTGTCGAATCGCCAAAGAATGTTGTAGACAACACTGGTTGATCTACTAATTGTCCCTCAGATTTTACTCTCCATGCACTTGGTCTCATGACTGCGCGAGAGGATGCTTCTGATTCATCTTTTGCTATGATTTACTAGATATAAGTCTTTCTTCCCAAGTATGGTCCTCCCCTCTTTGGGGATCTTCCTCTGCCCCTATTATTTGTTTTTGTGTTCATATAAATGTTGATATGACATAAGGTCTTGGTATCAACCTACAATGCTCTAGTACTGAAGTAAGGCATCAAAGGATCATTCCTTCCCCAAGACAAAAGAGTTTACAAAAACATAGACAGCTAAAAAAAATAGGAATCTAGGGTTCAGGGCCCGGAGAAGGGCGTCAAAGGACTCCTCCCTCCCCAAGACAAGAACCAGGAACAAAGACACACCTCCTAGAAGACCTAATACTTCCATATCTGAAGTAGGGTGTCAAAAGACTCCTCCCTCCCTAGGGTAAAAGCTAGGGTTTCCCGAAATTAAAACACACAAGGGTTTAAAAAAATAATAATCTAACTCAGGGCCTGGAGCAAGGTGTCAAAAGACTCCTCCCTCCCTAGGACAAGAGGGTGGCCCAATGAAAACATGAAAGAAAATAAAAACAAGCAGAAAGAACACCTATGCTCAGGACCTAGAGTAGAGTGAGAAAACTCGTTCTCTCCCCAGGATGAGAGATTGACCCTCTACTTGGTCTGGGTCATGTCTTGCACCTTGTTAGCCTCCCTAGTAGTGGTGCCAAAATGTTGGGGTCCAGGTATGAACAATCTATTCACCCTTTTTCCTACATTAATTTATCAATCTGAGTGTGTATCCTTTCAAGGCAATGCGCACGATATATGTAGGGGCAATATTACCATCCGTCACTGACCAAGGGTTTGTGGTTAATATTCAAAACATTATTGTAAAACTGAACTTGCTACAATACTCAGGAAAAGCAATTAAAGGAATTAACAAGTTGTAACAGCAACTATGAAATAATAAACAACACACACAGAAATATGCAGCACCTGATTAGAAGAGCGGGCCCAGCTCTCTAATCAGGGTTGCGTTAATCACAGTGAAGAGTGAAGTAGCAAAATATATGATATTTTATTAATCTCGAAAGAGCTATTACAATATTGATGGGGAGTCCCCCATTTACAGGAATAACCTATTTTTTATACACAGCAAGGGAGAACAACATATTTCCCTAAAACCTAGTAACCATATACCTAGAAATATATATCAGTTTGGAACGACACCAACACGAGATAAACAAGATCAGTGAATGGTTCAATAATGGTTCAAGGATCTGTGACTCAAGCTACACAACGTCCTTATGGCTGGTCGTTGTTGTGAATTTTGGATCTGCTGTGGTACGCTACAAGATTGGTACCTATACTCCTGAAGCTGCAGTCAAACATACGTTTTAGTGCTGTGAATAGGTAAAACCCCGCGAATTTACTCCATTAATAAAATATTCCAATAGACAGAAAAAGGGGTAATTACCTTGCGGATTTAGCATAGTAAAAATAGGTGAATAGGTGCAAAAAGGTAAAAAAGAGGAATGGAAATGCAACAGAAATATAGCTCGATTTGGTGCCCAACACCCTGTAGTTGGCTCAAGTGGAAGAAGAGCAAGGTTGCCAAATTATTCTACACCAGTACACCCTCAAGTTGTAGAAGTTGCAGTTGAGTCTTTAGAGACCATGTCTCGTGAAGGAGAAGCTACCATGACCGATGATGAAAGAGCATCCAGAAATGATTTTTTTGATATGACTGAGATGGTTAAAGTCCTATGAGGAGAGGAATTCAAGGTTGAAAGGAGAAAATTACAGGCCTCCAAGAGGAGAGGGTTCTCTAGGAGGAGGAGGTCATGGAGATGGTGACAAGACACCATCCACTACACCTTATCCTCATCACAATCTTCACCATATTTGTCATCATCTTCCACTACTAAAACTCTCCAAAATCCACCTACATCAAAAGGAGCTCGAAAATAGCATCTATGTAAAATAGATGTTAAGTTTGAGTTGCCAATGTACAATGGAGAAGTTAATGCAGAAAAGTTGGATAACTGGATTCATCAATTGGAGTTGTATTGTAGAACTCAGAACCTTCAAGAGGATGATATCAAAATTTAGTTTGCTTCATTGAGAATGGAGGGTGTAACACTCATTTGGTGGGAAGAAAGGACTCAAGACAAGATCAAAAACACGGTAAGATCTCTATAACTTGGTATGATTTCATTGTTTCTATAAAAAGACAATTATACCCTTTATCTCATATGAAAAATATAGCATGAATTAGGAGGTTTGCATAGCTATCTTCGACACACCATTATTTTGTTGTATCCCATGAATCTTGATGAGGTCTAGGTTCAAGCAACACACCTCGAAGGAAGAGGGAAAAATGTACAAGAAGAAGGTAAGAAGAAGTTATTCTAGAGTGGTCAAAAAGGGAAGAAATCTAAAGGAAAGTAGAAGAAAAATGCTCTTGTTAAGAAAGAAGGGGAGAAACCCGTGTGCAAGAATTGTTCCAAAGAGGGCCATGATGAAACACATTGCTGGAAGATTCATCCTGAATTACAACCGAAGAAATTTGACAAGGGAAATAGAAGACAAACGTTGTTGTACAACAAGACTTGGGTTTTGACTCGGGTGATGAAACCAATATTACAGCCACAGTCACTAAAGGAAAACCTTGGAAAAAACAAGCAAAGAGAAATTTGTGACAAGCACCAACACAACAAATAACTCCAACAATGCTTCAAATGAAGAAAACAAGATTGATTTGTTCCATATCAGAGTTATTTCCAAACACACCAAGGTTGATACGTTGTTTGAAAGTGGATCCTAGGAAAATTTAATTTCTATAGATTTGGTCAAGAAATTGAATTTGGAAACCATGCCTCATCATAAATTGTATCTATTGGATTGGATAACCAAGGATGAAAATCTTTAGGTCACAAGGAAATGCGTTTTCAAGTTTTCTATTACTACCAATTTCATTGATGAAGTAAAATTAGATGTGGTATCGTTGGATATTTTTGGAATTATGTTGGGAAGTTAGTATCTATATGATAGGAAAGCCATTTTCCATTGGTTTGAGAAAAAATATCATTTGTTCAAAGACGGAGTGGAGTATATTGTGAGATCCCATCGTAGGAAGATTAATCTATCTTTGGCAAGCGTAGGGCAAATGAAGTGACTGGTCAATTCCAAAAGAGTCTCGTGCTCCTTGTAATCAAGAAAAAGAATGACACGGAGTGTGAATCCTTTAGGATGTGACGTGAAGCTGAAATCCAAGTTGGTTGATGTGGTTAATAAATATGGAGATGTATTTCAAGAACCAAAGGGATTGCCACCAAAAAGGGGAATTCAACACGAAATTCAGTTGCAACAAGACTTTCCACTTCCAAATATCAGTATCTATCGAATGCCAATTCTAGAAAGTTTAGAAATTAATAAACAAGTCCAAGAATTGTTAGATAAAGGTGTAATTCATCCCTCTACTTCTCCATGTGGCTCACCAATTGTTTTGGTACCCAAGAAAGATGGAACTTGGTGCATTGTGTAGATTATTGAGTTTTGAAAAAAATTACCATAAAGAATCGATACCCACTACCCAAAATAGATTATTTTCTAGATCATTTGAAGAATGAAAAATATTTCACTAAATTAGACTTCGGAAGTAGATATCATCAAAATAGAATAGATGAGGTGGATATTTGGAAGGATGTTTTTAAGACCAAACAGGGATTGTTTGAGTGGTTGGTTATGCCTTTCATTCTTTGCAACGCTCTAGCTACATTCATGAGAGTTATGAATGATGTTTTAAGATCCTTTCTTGATGAGTTTTTAATTGTCTATTTAGATGATATTTTGATATTCAGCAAATCACAAGAAGAACATGTCAAGCATGTGAGGAAAGTGTTGGATTTCTTTAGAAAAGAATAGTAATTTCTGAAGATGTCTAAATGTGAATTCGAGAAAAATTTCCTAGTGTATTTGGGCCACATAGTTGGAGAAGATTGACACCTCTAAAGTTTTGGTCATTGTGAATTTGCTAATACCCAAATCAGTCACAGAAGTAAGGAGTTTTCTGGGAGCAGTGCAGTACTAGAAGAAGTTTATTACCAATTTTGCTTCCATACCAGCTCCACTACATGATTTGACCAACGTGAAGGTTTTCTTCCAGTGGAGAGGTAAACAGAAAAGAGCATTTGATGCTCTAAAAAAAAATATCACTTCAGCCCCAGTTTTATCATTGCCAGATTTGAAACAACCATTTGAAATACAAACAAATGCAAGTGACTACGCCATGGGTGTAGTTCTTTTAGAACATGGAAAGCCCATTTCATTTCATTTTGATATTTTTAATGGTGTTGTTATTAATTATCCTACATATAATAAATATATTTATGCACTAGTGCAAAGTGTGAATAAATGGAAGAATTATTTGATGGGAAAAGAAACCATTATTCATACCAATCATTAACCTTTGCAATATCTGCAATCTGAAACAAAATGGCAACAATCAAGGCACTTTCGTTGGATGTGATTCTTATAGCAACTCCACTTGGTAATCAAGTACATGAAAGGTATTTATAACAAAGTTTTTGATATGTTTTCTAGACAGATTGTTAATGTATCCATTTTACTCAAGAATATTTTTTTTTTGCCTAAAAGTTATGTTGAGCAATATGCACATGATGCCGACTTTCAAGGGGTATATTCAAACTTGAGTCAAGGCCACCAAGTTGAGGAATTAGACTACCATGTACATGATAATCTATTGTATCATTTGGGAAAAATTTGTGTTCAACAAGGAGAGAGAGTAAATGTCACAAGGGAAGCGCACATTTCTCTTATTGCTGGACATTTCTGTGTAAGTAAAATAATGGAAAACCTTCAGAGGTATTTTTGCTGGCCTTGTATGCTTTAAAGTGTGTCACATTTTATCAGAGGTTGTTCATTGTGTGTAGTCAGTAAGCCTAGTAATAAGAAACTAGGATTGTACACACCACTTTCAGTGCCTTCACGTCCATGGGACAGTGTTTCTATGGATTTTGTAGGAGGTCTTCCTTTATAAAGAAAAGGTCATGGTTATTTGTATGTAGTTGTGGATAGGTTCAACAAGATGTGCATATTAATGCCTTGTAAAAAAACTAATTACAACTGAACAAGCATCTCAACTTTTCTTTCAAAATGTATGGGTTCATTTTGGATTACCTACTTCTATTTTAAGTGATCATGATTCCTGATTTTTTGGGAAATTGGTCAAGTTTATGGAACTTGATGGACACCAATTTGAAGAAAAGTACAACCTTCCATCCGCAAACATATGGTCAAATTGAAGTGGTTAACATGACATCTAGTCATTTTCTAAGAGAATATTGTAGCAAACATCCTAAGTTGTGGGATGAACAGTTGCATTATATTCAACATGCTTACAAACGAGAAAAACACTCTTCTACTCTAACTTCTTCTTTTGAGGCATGTCTTGGTTATTTGCCTAAATCACCTTTGGATTTAATCTTTGAGAAAGATGTAGCTGTAGATGGACATAATGACATAGATAAAACCAAAAAACTCATTGAGAAAATTCAGTTGATTGACCAAACAGTTCAAGAACATTTAGAAAAGAGTCAAGGCAAGTATAAGGCAAGGCATGATAAGCATTATGTGGATCATTAGTTTCAAGTAGGTGATGAAGTTTGGCTATACATTAGCAAGGAAAGGCTTCAAGGTGGAGGTAAAAATATGAAACCAATCTGTTATGGTCCATTTAAAATTCTGGAAAATATTGGTAATAATGCTTTCAAACTTGATTTGCCTTCATATATGCAAATTTATTCTATTGTCAATGTTGAAAATTTGAGATTGTATGAGCCTCCTTTGATTAAAGATCAAGGAGAAAGTGTACAGATTCCATCAATTGAAGAGTTTTCTCTAGAATTTCTTAATGAGCTTTAGCAAGACACCATACTTTACAGAAGAACGAGGTCATCAAAGAGGGGAAATTTTGATTATATTCGAGTGGGTCTCAAAGGTACAAATACATAAAAGGCCAAATGGATTGAAGAGGGGAAGGTGAGGGAACAATACCCTCATCTGTTCAATAACTGAATATAATATTTTGGGGACCAAAAGGCTTCGAATGGGGAGGCGTGATCAGGTGCTCAAGTTTATGCTAAAAAATCAAAGTGTAAGAATTTTGTTAAACTCAACTTTAGATCGAAGAGCTCACCATTGTAAATCCAATGGTGTGAATGCCACTCAAATCCGAGGTTGTATGCAGAAGTTAGATCAAGTCAAAGTTCAAGTTTGACTTGTATATATGGCAGGATTGGATGACATGGAAAAACCCTTCATTGAATGAGGAGGTGCCAAGTGGCAGTCCGCCATTGGCCCTGCATTTTAGAAATTGCAAGTCACAGGTAGAAAATGTATTACAAACCAGTCCCGATCATTTTTAGGGTTGCGATGCAATAGCGCATCACATATCGCAAACAGGTCAAAATCATCCACGACAAGTACTAGGTTGTGATGCGATGGATCGCAGATCACAATTGCATATCGCATGTAAACATAAGTCCTGCTTAAGAGTGCTAATGGTTCTCAGCTGATTGCGAAATATGATAAGTCCTAGATTCGAGATGTTATGAGCCGCAGTTTAATATACTGTTGGGTCCACCGACATCGTAATCGCAACATCTCTATCATGCTAACAAGACCTTTAACTAGCCAAACTTCACCGATTGAATTTTTCAATACGACCGACAGGTTATGGACTATGGAGTGGTGAAATATTTGCCTGGTTAGTGGATTTTGGAGCAAAAATGGGGGTTTCTTCCTGTTTTGGAGCATTTTGTGGAACAAATAGTGAGATAACTAGGAGAAGTCATAACTTCTTCAGTTCATATCCAAATTGGATGCAAAAAGAGGCTAGATAACCATTTTTGAGTATTCTAAACTCATTGAGATAGGTTTCAGAGGCATTTGAGCATTGTAAACACACTTTTGTTGTAATTTTGAGCATAATAGAGAGGCCCAAGCATTAGAAGCTGGACCAAGGAGATGTAGCCTAGGAAGGGTGAACTCCTCATCAAATATCTGTGTTGTGTGTTGTATTTTGATGTTCTTTGTCGTTACTTTGTTGTTTAAATTTTTTTTATGTTAAATTGTTTATAGCATCTACGTAAGAAACTCTCATGATAATCAGTTATTTAAGGAAACATGGTGAATCTTAAGCAATTGATAAGCAAATGATAAGCATATTGGGTTTTATTCTGAATGGGGAATTGACATGGCATTACTAATATGCCCCATTTCAGATCAACCATTACTTAGAGGCATCCGGATTTCTAGCGAATCAACCAAATACCATATCTATACATTGAACATATCAACAAAGAAGAGACATCAAGTTAGAGAGGTGTTGGGATATAGCATTATGGAGCACTAGAGAGAGTTTAAGTATTTAGGCATCCTAATATACCTCCAATCGCACTCTTTGAATGCATGGGATAATGTGATTGAAAAGGTTAAGGGAAGGATGGAGCCTTGGGAGCCCAATGACTCACCTTAGCAAGGCGCATAATTCTTATCAAGTAGTCCTCTTAGTCATTCCCATCTTCCAATTTTTGTTCATCCTTCATATCCACTATATTCTCAATGCTTTGGGGAAAAAAGATCAAAATTTTCTATGGGAAGGTAGAAAATCTACCACTAAAAAAATCTGTTTGGTCAACTGGTCCACAATTAGATCCCCCATTAAGCATGGAGGCTTGGGAATTAGAGTTGCAGTCCTAGTTAATCAACCAATGGGAGCTAAATTGGACTAAAAATTAAGGGATAAGCGTAATACTTCATGTCCTCATCGCTCAGTATAGGACAAACCATGAAGAGGGCCAACTCACACAATAGAATCAACATATCTCACCAATTTGGAAATTAATCACCTCAATAGGCTCTTTGATTGACATGCATATTAGTTGGACTATAGGGAGTGGTTCAAGCATCAATATTTGATCAGATTCTATCATGAATAAACCTCCCTTTCTCTCTAATCCGAAGATTCAGCCCCTTCATTGTGTATTATCAAGCAATGGAGTCAAAACTCTAGAGAAATTATCAAAATGGGATTATGAAGGCAGGTAGTCTTGATGGAAGAAAAAAATTATCCCCTCACATTTGCATAAGTTGGTAGCCAAGCCTCAAAATGAGTTGTTAGGATGTGCTCCCTATCGTCATGAAGCAGAGGATTAGTTAGGATGGAAAGCACAAAAGTACATAGTGAAGGCAAGGTACAAAGATCTCCTCTTCTCTCAGCAATTCCCTTCGAAGTCTTCTATCTAGAAGAATATTTGGATGAACAATGTCATTCCTAAGAAAAAACTCCTTTTGTTGGCTACTTGAACATAAAAACATCCTTACTATAGAGAACCTCCAAAATACAAAGATCCATGGTCCCTTGAGATGTCCTATATGCATGTAGGATGGAGAATCATTTTCTTGTCTTTTTCTTAGGTGCTCTTACTCCTCTCAGGTCTAGTCTTGTGCCTTGGGTCCCCTTTTCTCTCATCTAATACCCATATAGAGGTAAATGTTCATTTCTAAAAATGGCATAAGAATTATGAGGGATCCTTCTCTAGGAAAGCTCACTTCAAATGGCTATGGACCTCTTTTCTTAAACATATTTGTTGACTATTATGGTTCACTTGTAACTGTGTAATCTTTAAAGACACATCTGTCCCTCCTTGCATCTCTACTCTCAAAAGCCTTTCCCTATGTATAAAAGCCAAATGGATGCTAAATTGAGACCCATCCCATGAAATTCAAGAGATCTTTTGGTTTTAAACTTTGTTTGACCCCTTAGGTACTCTCCTTGCATCTCCTCACCCTCCTCCCCTTAATCCATGTTGGAAACTAGGTCTCTTTGATTCAAATTTTAAGCAATGGAAGATCTCTTAAGATAGTTTGTTTCTCTTATTCAATGGAGAATCAAATCAAAAACTAGGGGTGGTAGGAGGGGGAGTGATCCTATGGGATCCTATTAAGAATCAAGAAATTAAGTTCACTTGGGGATTGGAAAAAGAAACAAAAAACATGGAAGAACTGTATGGTATTTTCCTAGGTATGTCCTTAGCCCTAGACCTCGCAATATCCAAGATCACTATTATTGGAGACTCTCTCATATCTATTCATCTTTTGAAAAATGATGCACCCTCCAAATCCAACAAGTTAAATATACTTTTGCAAAGGATCAATATCATCTTAGAATACTTCCATCATAAAAGTTTATATCACATCTTAGGAAGTCGAAATAAAATCGCAGACTAGAAAGCTATTCAAGCCTATAGTTTGGAAAGAAGTTTTTGGCTTAGGGGGGCCTAACCCAGGTTCAAAAGTGATTTAGCCAAGCAAATCTTGGTACTATTGGCCCTTTCAGCAACAGTCCATGGAGCGCGAACTGAGGTCTCACCTGAAGTAGTATGGGAGGGTGCTAGAACTAGGTTTCCGCACCCTGGGGATGTCTAATATGAGGTGATTGGTACGTGGTCCAACCTTTGCACTTACTGCACTACACACACCTATGGGCACCCCGCGCCCTATGATACTATCTTCGTGCAGTTCTAACCGCAGTACGACTCGTGTTATTTATCCAAGTCTTCCTTAATTAGTTTTTTTTAGCTGATTACTTAGATTTTGTTCATATATAAGCATCCATAAAAGTATTTATCAATTGTGTGCAATAAATAAACAGAGTAAAAATAATGCACAAATTCAAGAATAGATACACAGAGTAAACTTCTCTTTATTAACTTTCAATCCCAATTACAGACCTGACTCTGACCTGCGCACTTAGTTGCAGGGGTCTGCGCACTCAGCTGTGGACTCTACTAGGCCTCTGTGCACTCAGCTACAGAGCCTCTTCCTACTACTATGACCCAGTACACTTCAGATTCCACTCTAACTTCAGACCATGCCTTCGGTATTCTATATATCCTTTCCTCCACTAGCTACCTTTACACTTAGAGCCTCGCTCTATTTATACAATCCCATGTTCCACAAACCATGGGTAGGCCGACACATATTTACATTAAATTACACTATTTTAGGGTGGAAAATCCTATGGATCATCCTAGACTTCACACTCTGTGCCCGCAATTTGCAGAGTCTTATAATACAATTGACCAAAACTTGGGCTTTGCGCCCCAAAAACATGCTACAGGGGGTCCCATGCCCAACAGGCCTCCAACACAATCATCATGACTCATCCCGAGTCACTTTGATGGTGCGGTGATCTTAGCGCGGAGCCCCTCCAACCGTGTCTGTGCTGCACGAAGGTCCACAACACACTCTTCCACCGTCTGCTAGATCTGATCCATTCCTACTTCTGAATCATCTGCATCTAACTCATGTCTCTACCTTGGTACCAACTTCTAGTTCTTGTGTTTATAGTCCCGTGCCCTTGTCTAAGTCCTCGGGTCACGAATACTGTGCTTCATTCGGTTAGTCAGATAGCCAGTCCACCCATGTAGGACTTCAGGCGACTTTCGTTTACTTTCCCTAGGAAGGGTTCTCCATTAAGTTTGACTAACTGGACCGTGCCTCCATCTGTGACCTCTTTTACAACATATGATCCCAACCAGTGCATTCTCAACTTTCCCGGAAATTTTTCAATGCTATCATATAATAGCACTAAGTCGTTTACCTTTAAGGTGCGCAACTTAATATGGCAGTCGTGCCAGGATTTTTCACGCTACTTTTGTACCTACTGGTGGAATCTGACCAGAAATCATTCTTCCTTGAGTTCATTTAATTGCGCAAGCCTTTCTTCCAAAGCTTCACAGTCTGTCATGCCTATGAGCACTACTATTTGCAGACTAGGTTAGATGTATTCCATCAACATGACTGCTTCTGTACCACAGACCAACCGGAATGGTGTTAGGAATGGATCATGAACACATGCATCATTGAGCTTCCTGAGGTCCACGCATATTCTTATTTCTCCTTTCTATTTTTTCTCCTACACTACCATAGGACTCACCCAATCAGATTCTTCCGTTGGTTCAATAACTTTGACTGTGAGCATTTTGTTTAATTCATCACGGACCTTTTCTTTATATTTTGGGTTCAAAAGGTAAGGCCGTTGCATAACTAGCTTTGCATCCAGTTTCAGAGTGATCTTCATCATCCCTAAGTTGCCAATGATCCCTTTTAAGTCTGTGATTTTGGTCAGGAACAAGTATTGGTATTCACGGAGTAACTCAGTGACCTTATCTACCATAGCATCGTCCCAATAGTCCCCAAGTGTTGCATTATTCAGCTCCGCTTCTGTGCCAATGTTTACCTGCTTTGTCTTTAGTGGCATGGTGATGTTGGGATCCTCAATTGATGGTCCTTGAACCTCATGACAACATTTGGTTTCTGGAATATTAATATTTCAGGGGTCTTCATCATCCTCCTCCACCTGCACATTATAACACTCTAGTGCGCTACTTAACTGTACTGCCCATTCTGGCTAAAGTACTTCCATTATGTTAGGGTCCCACCCTAACCCCCTTATTCATGTCATGGGATCACGTCATAGTCAAGAGTCAATAAAGCCCATATTAATATTTGTAAGTGGTTAACCCGCAATTAATGAAGGGACCACAGTTAGTTGCAAATGGGCGGTAGTATTAAATAAAGGGTAATGGGCGGTAGTATTAGATAGATGGTATTAATAAAACCCACGGTATTGACCCGTGGTATTGCATGTATGAGTCATATATAAAGGATAGAGACTCCCTGCGAGGAGTATCTTGTCTTGTTTTGTAATCGAGCTCTGCTCTATTGGAGGTTGCCCCCTCGAAGAGGCCTGTGAACATTTCTCTCTGGGTAATAAAATCATTGCTATTCTGTGTTCCGGGTATATTTTCTTCGCATATTCTGTGTTCTGGGTATTTTTCTCGCATATTCTCTGTTCGGTATTGCTTTGCAGGTTAAGAAGCATAACAAGTGGTATCAAAGCACTTTCCAGGGCTTGGTGGGATCTCCAAATTTTAGCGATTTTTTTTTTTGGCTAGAGACGTGTTCCGGTGTCTTTAAACCACAGGATCTGTCGTTGAGCGCATAAACCTGCGGATTTCGGGAGGCATGCACGCAGGAAATACAAGAGGTGGTCACGTCTGTTGGACTCCCTTATAACCCCTGTGGGTACCCCTTCGAGTAGTAGCGCATTAGACAGAACTGCGCACGGACTATCTTCCACATACCCTCTGGGTATATGGAAGCCCCATAGCTACCTTGAAGCCTCGCCATAGATAAACCTTCGGTCGTCTTGTGGCTACAGTACACCGAGAACAGAACTCGGAGAGATTACTCGCCCGTACGATAGGGTAGTCGGGTTGTACGGCTAGGGGTACGGTCGATCCTCCTTAGTTAGAGCCCTGAAACATTGGGCCGAGTACTACTGTCAGACCCTTATGTATATTGCGATCTGTAGCACCTGACACTCCTCAAGACCATAGTTTCCTTTCTATCGGGGGATCACACATCATCTATTCCAGATCAGCGAACAGCAGCAGACATCAATCCCACAGCTCTATCTAATCAGCAGTAGCAGTGATCCACGATCCAGATCTCTCAGATCCACCAGATCGGAGTAGTTGTGAAGGGTTCGTGTGCCTGGCTATAATTTTCGCAGGACTTTTGGCGACAGTGACATTTTGAGGATTTGACGACTGCAGTATTGATCAAGAAGGAGTAAAACTCCGTTAGGAGTTTTCAAAAAAAA
>APFE030923841.1:0-32543 GCA_000404065.3 Pinus taeda | reverse complement strand
GAAAGTACACTGCTCGCAATTTCCCTCCCAATTCCAGACTGGATTGAAGAGGCTCGCAGGGAATGGCTTTCACATCCAGGGCTCTCCCAACTTATTTCTCAATTGCAAGTGGATCCTAATTCCAGCAAGGGCTACTCGTGGCAGAATGATATTCTTCGCTACAAGGACAGAGTCGTAATATCACCAACATCCACCCTCAAAAGTAGCATTTTGGCAGAATTACACTCATCACCCATTTCAGGACATTCGGGCTTTCAGAAGACGTATGCGCGCACCAAAAGATCATTCTTTTGGACCGGTATGAAACAAGACATCCTTACTTTCGTAGCAGAATGTGACGTCTGTCAACGCCACAAAGGGGAAACAGTCAACACACCAGGCACATTACAACCATTGCCCATTCCGGCGTCAATTTGGACGGAGGTCTCCATGGATTTCATTACAGGTCTTCCAAAGTCTGGGAACAAGTCAGTCATCATGGTGGTTGTGGACCGACTGTCGAAGTATGCTCATTTCTGCGCCCTACCCCAACCATTTACACCAACGTTGGTTGCCCAAACTTTCATGGATCAGATCTTCAAATTGCATTGCATGCCCACTTCTATTGTGTCCGATCGCGACCCAATCTTCACCAGTAATTTTTGGCAGGAACTCTTCAGAATACAAGGCACTCAACTTAAACTCAGTACTTCATATCATCCGCAAACAGATGGTCAAACTGAAGCAGTCAACAAATGTCTAGAAACCTACCTTAGGTGTTTCACTTCAGAAAAGCAACACCTTTGGGTACAGTGGTTACCTCTGGCGGAATGGGGGTATAACACCAACTATCATGCCACCACCAAAATGACTCCCTATGAAGCAGTCTATGGTCAACTTCCGCCTTCCCCTACTTCTTATCTCACGGGGTGCTCCAAAGTACAAGCCGTGGATCAACTCCTACAACACCACGCAACCATGCTCGCCCACCTGCGCGAGAATCTTCATCAAGCTCAAAACCGTATGAAGCAACAGGCTGACCAACATCGCTCAGAGCGCCAATTTCAAGAAGGGGATCAGGTCTTTTTGAGGCTGCAACCCTATAAGCAAACATCACTCAAATACAAGGGTTGTCAAAAGCTCTCTCCAAAATTCTATGGACCATACCAAGTACTTCAGCGCATTGGAGAAGTGGCTTACAAGTTGGCTTTGCCACCTACAGCAAAAATCCACCCAGTTTTCCATGTATCGTGCCTCAAGAAAGTGATTGGGAACAATTGCCGAGTTCAAACCAGTCTACCGGAATTGGACGAGGAAGGGTCAATCTGGCTTCAACCGGAACAGGTTCTAGACACACGAGACAAGCACCTGCACGGCCGCATGATTAAAGAGGTCCTCGTCAAATGGAAAGACACCTCTCCGGAAGATGCAACTTGGGACCCAGCCACTATTCTTCAGCAGTTTCCGCAGCTTCAGCCTTGAGGACAAGGCTAGTCTGAAGGGGGAGGGCATGTTAGGGTCCCACCCTAACCCCCTTATTCATGTCATGGGATCACGTCATACTCAAGAGTCAATAAAGCCCATATTAATATTTGTAAGTGGTTAACCCGCAATTAATGAAGGGACCATAGTTAGTTGCAAATGGGCGGTAGTATTAGATAAAGGGTAAATGGGCGGTAGTATTAGATAGATGGTATTAATAAAACCCACGGTATTGACCCGTGGTATTGCATGTATGAGTCATATATAAAGGATAGAGACTCCCTGCGAGGAGTATCGTGTCTTGTTTTGTAATCGAGCTCTGCTCTATTGGAGGTTGCCCCCTCGAAGAGGCCTGTGAACATTTCTCTCTGGGTAATAAAATCATTGCTATTCTGCGTTCTGGGTATATTTTCTTTGCATATTCTGTGTTCTCGGTATTTTTCTCGCATATTCTCTGTTCGGTATTGCTTTGCAGGTTAAGAAGCATAACACATTGGCTACTATGGTATTTTAAAGATAATGAATTTCACTGCTTGTAGCGCATCGTCCACAGTATTTGACCAATGATCTTCAAATGTGAATGTTAACAAGAACCCCTTGCGCAAGACATCCCATTCACCTATACCACGTCAGAGTTCTATCTCAGTATACCAGTTCATGGGTATGACATCTAGGATATGGTAGAATAAGTGTACCCATTCAGGTTGTGGTTCTTCCTCGTAGACCTTGGCCCATTTCGCTAGGTGCGTGCATGGGTCATCTCATCCATTGTATTTGTCTTCCAACCATAGTTGCAGTTTCCCAAATCATAGGTGAATCATCTTTTTTCATCCGCACCAGTCCTCAAAATTCCCTTGATGTGTGCACCACCATCATGTGAGTGTTGCGCATAGCACCCACTTCAACACATCGAACCACTGTTGTTCTGGTACTGCACTTTCAAATTTTTGCAGGAATTCATCCACCGCTATCAATCCATCACATGTCGGCAGCTCTCTTGCCTCTGTTGTCACGCAACGTAGTGATATAACCATCATGTTATAATTCAGCATTTTCACTTTGTGCAACCGATTTTTTCATCTCTATACTTCTTCGTCTGAATCCAAAGTGTAGGAGCTTTCGCGCTCCCATGAGATCCTCCCATATGCAGTCAGATTCACCCAATCCTGGTGTCACATAGTTATCTTGTAAATACAATCAAGATCATCATCGCTATCATCGTCGCGCACTAGTTTAGTATAGTGCGCTTTGTCAGCTGGGTCCAGTGGGAATACTATGCGTAGTGACTTTTTCTCGAAGATAATTCTGTGCTTCTTCAAGTTGATGACTCCATTCATATCGGTGGCCCAGTCTATTCCTAACAACGCGGGATAGAGATTTTTTTCATCGACAATCTCCATTACTTGCACCTTCAATATCAAGTATTACCCCTTGCAACCTTCCCATGGGAAAAATCTTCTATTGGTTCGCCATTCGTAATTGAATAGGGGACCATAGTAATGTGGGCCTGCCCACGCGTTCCCATGTTTGCTTCAGTAATACATTCATGTCCGAACCCGGATCTAGGATTACCTGATCCATTTCATACTCACCAATCTATGCAGTCAACATCATTTCCCTTCCAGTGTGCAATGTATGCTTCCCCAATTTCAGGACTACGTGCGGTTCTCCTAACCCTGCGCACCTAGTGATCAGTTCCTGTAGTCCTTTAACTACCTTGTTGTGGCGCAGTAGTTTCATGCATGTCTCCAGAAAGGTAGTGAGCATTGAAGGATCCATTCCTGGCTTGGTTGATGCTTACTACCTGAAGTGGAGGCCTCTACGAAGCTCTTCTTAGCTTCCATGAATGTCTCCTTTGCACGTTCTAAGTCAAACTCGGGTTCCTTTGTAGGAGAATTATGAACCCACGTACTTTCCTCTGGCTGCTTCCTCATATCCTCTCCTATGGTCGTACCACTTCTTAGCATCATGTTTATGCTTAGGTCCTCTTCACACAGTTCAGACCTCATTATTTGTATATTTTGAGTCGGGGGAGGCTGGAATACCCATTTTTCATGCATCCTTGTGATCAACATAGGGAAATCTATTATTTCATGATCAAACTGAGCAAAATACATACAGGATATCCTTGTCGGGTTTGTACAATTGTGGGCATAGTGCCCTGGTCCTCCTCAATTGTAACAAATTAATTGTTACTGGCCCCTTCCTGGTCCCATTCCACCTTCTCCTCAACCTCGCCCCTGAAATATAGAGCATGCCATCCCCGCATCTGGGTTGAGGGCTCACGCTTCGATTTTCATCCTATAGGCAGGAGTTTGATCCATCATTATCTCATAATTGTGGCAAGTGCGCTCATCGTGGCCTACTGACTTCCAGAAATTACAAAACAATTACTAGGGTGTCTGGGTATATTTCTGCAATAAATGACAATTATTCATCGTGTGTTTCCCTCCTATCTAAAAGATCGCATACCATAAATAATTTTATGTGCTCGGCCCTACCTGTGCCTCTGGTCTCAACGGTATTGGCCCTCCCCCTACCAAGTAGTTTGCGAATACTGGATAGTGATCCTTTTCATGGCCCCGACCTTTGCATTTTATGCACCATACTTCCTCATGTGCCTCTAGCCATGGTGCCCTATCCTGCTTCAAACTTTGCATTTCCAAACACAAATTTTGTAGCTATGCGTGGATTTGTTGAACTCCTAACCCAGGGTCTTGTATCGAGGTCTCGTGAAATATCATTGCCATTTCCAACGCTTCGGCCTGGGTAGAATGTTTCTGGTGTGACAGTGTCATCCTCAAGTGCGGTGTTAGAGATGCTACAAACCATGCATGATGTTGTCCATCTGTCAACATCATATTGGCTTCGCGGAATGTACTCTTCAGCCATTCATCCAAATCCCAGGGAATCTCGCTCGGGAGCATTGCGATTTCTTTAAAGCAAATGATTGGTTGTGTTTCTGACTTCGGGCTGCTAAATTCCCTATTCAGTGCATTCTGGATCTCTGTTATCCCTGCATTTGGGTGGTCATTAGAGTGCTTGATATACCATGTTAATGCTCAATCCTGCAGCGCGCTCACCAATGTAGCCTTCTTAATATTGTCATTTGTGACACCTTGTGCTTCCCATACTACTCTTACCATGAACCAGAATTGGTCTGGATCTTCATTTCCTACTCCTCTGAATACTGGTAGTTTGATCGCGCTCGCCATTCTGCACTGTGGAGGTGGTGGAGGTGGAGTGGGTGGAGGTGGAGTGGGTGGAGATGGAGGTGAGGGAGGTGAAGCAGGTGGTAGTGTGGGTGGAGGTGGTAACCACGGAATGTGCTGCCTTATCAAACTGACCGTACTTCTCAGAGAGACCTTAGCAAACTCTTCCTTGCTCTCTTGCCTGGGTGAAATTAAGGGATTGGTTTCTATTTCTTCGCTACTTTTGTAGATATTTCCGCTCCGTGTAGTCCCAAACATTAATGTATTCACATGACCCTTTTTTCACACAATAGCATCTTAATCCAAGTATTCAAAGACTTAATATACTTACCTCGCGGTAATTTGAGAAAGCACCACTCTGCCTCGTTGTAGCTCATGTTCGTGTCTATCGCAAACTCAGTGATAAATCCCCTTATTATCTGATCGAGCCAATGGTCCACAGCTCGCGTGATATTATGTTTTGATTCTTCCAGTATGCACACTAATTTCAGAGTCCACACTATCAGTTGGTCGAGCCTACACCTTCCCTGGCTATCGGCTAACCTTGCAATCCACTCATACAGCTCAGATGGAAAGGATGCAAAGAAAATCTGATGGATTTCTATATATAGATAGCACTCCAACCACTTTTCCTCGTATACTTATGGAGTTCTGTTTTTTGTGTCATGAACTCGTGAATCTTCTTGTCCAACCACTCTTCAATTTCCTTCTTTGTTGGGTTCTAGTGACACGACATCAAAAATCCCTTATGCAAATCCCAGTGCCGACAACAAAACCTTTTGTTGGCTTAGTGGGGCCTGACCCAGGTTCAGAATTGATTTAGCCAAGAAAATCCCGGTACTACTGGCCCTTTTAGCAATAGTCCATGGAGTGCGGATTGAGGTCTCACCTAAAGTAGTATGGGAGGGTGCTAGAACCAGGTTTTTGCACCCTGGGGATGTCTGATATGAGGTGATTGGTACACAGTCCAACATTCGCACTTATTGCACTACGTGCACCTGTGGGCACCCCGTGCCCTGTGATACTATCTTCGTGGAGTTCTAACTGCAACGCGAACTGTTTTATTTATCCAAGTCTTCCTTAATTAGGTTTTGTTAGATGATTACTTATATTCTTTTCATATATAAGAATCCATACAAGCATTTATCAATTGCATGCAGTAAATAAACAGAGTAAAAGTAATGCACAACATCAAAGTATAGATTCAAGAATAGATGCACAAAGTAAACTTCTCTTTATTAAATTTTCAATCCCAATTACAAACCTGACTCCACCCTACGCACTCAGCTGCAGGGGTCCGCGCACTTAGCTGTGGACTCTACTAGGGCTCTGCACACTCAGCTGCAGAGCCTCTTCCTACTACTATGACCCAGTACACTTTAGATTCCACTATAACTTTGGACCATGCCTTCGCTATTCTATCTATCTTTTCCTCCACTAGCTACTTTTACACTTAGAGCCTCACTCTATTTATACAATTCGACACATATTTACATTAAATTACAATATTTTAGGGTGACAACCCTATGACTCATCCTAGACTTCGCGCTCCGCCCTGCAATTCGCAGAGTCTTACAATACAATTGACCAAAACTTTGGATTTGTGCCCCAAAAACATGTTGCAGGGGATCCCATGCCCAACAGAAGCCAAATAGAGTCAATCGGAAAAGGTGCAAGAAAATTATCCCATGAATTGGAAAATTTTCATCATATATCTCTCCAAGAATTTTGATTTCAAACTATTTAGAGCCAATAGGTGCAAACATAGTTTATTTACCAAATCCAAGGGAATCATTACAATTCAATAGCATTCAATTTTACTTGATGCGAGCCCCTTAATCATAGGAGTATTATGGGAGGGGGTGTTGGGCCAACATGATAACCACGTGACCTATTATACTCATTATTGATTTATCTGCTCATTCGGTTCTAGTATTTAAATTCCAAGTGTGAGTGGCATACCCTCTCAAACTTGGTATACATAACCAATTCAGAGAAAGAGATTGAGTTTGTGTGGAGGGAAAATAATCCCATGAAGCATTAATGGAGGGGCCTATCAGGTATAACAAACTCAATATTTATCTTCCAAGAATGGGATTCAATCCATAGCATTAAGAATCCAAGATTCTTCTTCTCTCTTCCTAGAGTCTTCGACACTGGAAGGAGAAATAAGGATTGAGGTTAGATGTGTCTATGACTGATAATTTTAATTTTTCAACACCGCTTTGTCCTAGAATATGGCATAGTGGCCTTCAACAACAATTGAATTGGTAGTCATCATAGGAATTTTTGGACCATAATCCTAGTAGCTCAAGAAAATGGGAAGGGCTCATGACTTTCCTCTTCGCAATTGGCTTCTAACCTAGAAATCTTTCACTTCCAAATTTGGCTCAGTCTTCCATTTCAGACTGCAATATTTTTACAAGGACCTATATTTTTGACATGTAGTCAGAATTTCAAGGTGGGCTTCAAAATTGTGCATCAAAGAGCCAAGCTCGAAAATAGGAGGAGGATTGGTAGCCGAGACTTAATGGGCCCTCGCATGCATGGTGATGACTGGAAAAATCCCCCAAAATGTCCACTCTGCCCTCACCCACATGTAATCAACAATGTATACTTCCACCTCATGTTGCAGATTTTTCAACAACTCTCCCTCCAGGTTGTTGAACAAGCAGAAAATTTGATTGTTATTTAGTAGTAGATGGATCACCAGAATGATGAAATTGATGCTCTTCAACTGTTATGCAACCATCTCACAAAATAGAAGAAAAGATAGATGAGCACCTTCAAAATCAGCCTTTTCAAGGGGCAACCTCCTTTACATTACACAAAAGAACAATTCTTGGATGATACAAATGACTAAACCTCCTTTCTATATATAGGAGTCTAAGGGGTCACAATATAATCAAAGCTGACATAACAGTAATAACACAAGGGCACAACAATAACAATAGTGGGTTTCTATAGGGCACACTAATAACAATATGGGGACAATAGGGGCGCAATAATAAAAATAAGGGCAACAATGACAATAGTAATGGGGGAATCACTAGTATTATAGGGACCTAACATGCCCCTCTCCTTCAGAAAAGTATTGTCCTCAACACTTGAGTAGTTCTGGATGCTTCTATATAAAATTCTCATCCTCCAATGTGGAATCTTCAGCAGATAAGTTCTTTATACTGTTAGAGCTGAATATCTTTCTCGATTTCCCTAAAATACCCCTTAATTCAACTACCTTTCCTTCTGCACAAAATTTCATGAAAAGTGATTGAAAATTAAAATCTATTGTACCCAAGGATTGTAGCCATTGGACTCCTAGTACAACATCAGCACCACGCATTAGAATGGAAAGCATTGGGCTATTCAATACATATTATCCCATGGATAGCTTAATATTATGGTTCCTCCACTTGCAACCATCACTTGACACTCTGGTACTCGATATAGGAAGCAATTGAATTCCTTGGCTATCTTACAATGAATAAAATTATGGGTACTTCCTGAATCAATCAACAATGTTACCTTTTTCTTCTTGATATGTCCTTCTATCTTGATAGTTTAAGGAGTGGCAATTCCAGCTAATAAATTACAAGATATGGTTGGATTCATTTCTTCTTTCTTTAGGGCTTGTTCCTAGTGTATATCCTCTTCTTTTGACGTTTCTTGTTCCTTTTCTTCCTCCTCTCCAAATCTATGTAGAATAATTTCTTCCCAACACACTTATGACCTTTAGTGCATTTTCTATCACAACTGTAACAAAGTCCTTTCACTCTTTTTTCTTCCAATTGTTGTGTAAACCTTGTAGGTTGTGGAAGTCTAGGGGCAACAACACTTCCATCTTTATAGTTGTGAGTGGTAGAATTCCTGGTTTCCATAATTTTTCTTTCCATTTCTCTTGCTAACCTGAATGCCTTCTCCAATGAATCAAGTTCCCAAAGGTGAACCTCATGTTGGATATTATCATTTAAATTCCCTATGAACACATCAATCCTATGCTCCTCTGGAATATCTTTTACCCTTATGTTCAATTTTTGGAAGTCCCCATTGTGCTCCATCATTGAACCCTTTTATTTGAGATTTATCAATTGTCTAAAAAAGGTGTTGCTTTTTGTATCCTCATAATGTGCTATCATTTCTTCCATAAAAATTTCCCAAGTGACAATTTGTTTATGAGAGCAAAGCCATCGATACCATACAAACTGATTTGGTTCCAAATATAAAGTTGCAATATGTACCTTTTGTGTGTTTTGCACATTATGAAGATCAAAAAATCGCTCCATCTGTAGTATCCATGTTCTGGGATCCTTTCCATCAAACTTCTTCATATCGATCTTTGGAACATGGTGGGTCTTCAATCCAACGTTATATTTTATGAAATCATGATTAACATTTATTTTGTTCTCATCGTGAGTTTCCTTTACTACCTTTTCTCCATTCGTAAACATTTCTTGTAGCAACTTTGTCAAATCTGTGTTCAAATTTATGTAACAACCCAAAATAGATATCTAATTAACTTATTAAAATTAAATTTAAACTATGAAGAGTGCTTACCTGAGCTTACTTGTGGTAGAAATAGGCTTATTGCAACAGGGTTTTGGGGACGACTCTCCTCCCAACCGTAGGCTCAATTGTGCAGGATTCTGCTACAACTGGCCACCCCCGAGCCCTCAATCAACGACTACTGCCAGTGCTCCCAAGTATTAGTATACCATTCTCCCAAGAGAATGATATATAGAATCTCAGAATGATGGGTACCTCCCATCCTCCTCACCATCTATTAAATAGAACAAAACATTGGAAGGGGAACCACATGCACACACTCCATGTGTCTGCATGCAACTTTTTTTTTTCTTGTTTTATTCTTTACTTTTCTTTTGATTTTTAGCTTTCTTGTTTTATTTCCTTCTTTTTGATAATTTTCTTCTTTTATTTCTATTTATTCTTACTTAGAGCTTAATTATGGTTATTACTATCTTTTATTTTTATTTTTATTACTTATTTCTTTTATATAATTTTTAATATCATTATTATTTATTATCAAGTGATTATTTATTATTATTTATTATTTTTTTTTTATTATTACTTATTATTTTTGTTATTATTATATTATTATTTATTATTATTCATTATTTATTATTATTAATTATTAGTTTGTATTATTTTTATTAGTTATTATTATTTATTATTTATTATTAAAGGAGGGATATTACATACTCTCCCACTTTAAGGAACTTCGTCCCGAAGTTAAGTTTTTATTATTACTTATTATTTTATTTTCTTCATGTTGCCAACACCCTCTGCTGAACTAGTATAACCAGCAGGCATCAAAAGTCCCCAACACCTTGGGAAATCTCAAGGAATCTCTGTCCTTTTTCCACTTTCGGCACCAGGCACAAGCCTAACCCAGTCTGTATCCTACTCCAAGGCTGGCCCCAAGGCTTGCGCCTGACTCAGACCTCATTTGCCCCAAGGCAAGCATCCGGTGACCTCATCTGCCCCAAGGCAGGTATCCGGTCCGATACTCAATGACCCCGGACATCTCGCAGGCTGGCCCACTCCCTCCACAACTACTAAGGCGCACAGCCCCAGGCATCAAAGTCCTTTACATCCCTTCCAGACTTCGGCATCCCAATCCAATAACAGGCATCTAGCCTGGAACATCAGGCACCTAGCCTAGAACATCAGGCACTTGGCCTCCTCAAGATGGTCCCATAGCTCGTCAAGAGCTATCCATCAAGAGCTACACACAAGACAAAGGAACCACTGGCATATGTAGTGTTGATTGAGTTTTTTCCCCAGCCCATATGGTGTTACTTATTCTCCCTCGTGCGTATGGGCTCACATGAGATCATCAAATAAACTGGCCCTCTCGGCCTATTTGTGGAGTCCTGTGAATCATCACATCTCAATGTGCATCCAATGCATTAACCATACCATCATAGTATCATAGGAAATAATCCACATGCCAACTCTTGCAAGGAACTGCATGCTCATGCATGTCATGGAACTATCGCATGCTTCAGTTATATCATTACATTATTATATCAAGACATATCATGAGTTAACATAAATGAACCACATGTCAATAATCCTCATATTATAACATCATAATTCCTATGCCACGTTATGCATATCATATCCATCATGAGTATTGAACATGAAATACTTATCATCAGGTAGTAAATGAAAATGTCAATATACCTTGACATAACGTCATAATACCTATGCATATCGCTATTATCTATAGATACCTTATCACTATAAGAACCATATGTACATCATTATCTTCCTAGCATGAAACATCGTCAATATGTTTTCATCAAGGTGTCAATCACTTTTCGATAATCATTTCGACTTATTTCTCATATTGATCATTTACACCAATGGTATAATCTTCTAAGTACATCGTTAACTTTCATAATTACCAGCTTGAGTCTTAATCCCTCGTCATATATTCTTCCTTCCCAAGGAAATTTTGGTGAAATTCATTACTAGTGATACCATCATTATTTAAATCATCTATCTCAAAATTAAAATCCCTGATTCCAATATCGCTATTGCAAATACTATTTCCATCATGATTTAACTCTATATCATGCTTAATTGATTTTCACGGGGATTTGTTGACCAATGTTGACTTATTTAATAGTGAGTACTTCAAAGAATTATTTTCTTATCACATCGAGTTTGTCACGTTCGATACCAGTTGATTTCTTAATCATAAATTGACCCCTTCCTCCAGTTGGGCAAAAGATTCTTTAAATAGTATCTTCATTCTAGTTGGAAAACATTCCTTCCTAGCATGAAACATCCCACTCTCAACATTCCTTTCTATATCTTCCAAGTTATCATTACTTGGTCATCATGTAACTTCATACATTACTCTTCCCAACTTGGGTAATACCTGAAAAATAAATTCAATATGTAATCCACTTATCCACATAAGAAAATTACCTGATCATACGTCTTGTTGTCCATAATTCATTCATATAGTGAGTCACCTATGGAAAAATTTACAATGTGGCTCTCCCACTAGAGGGAAAATTGTTATAGATGTTGTCATGTACACACCGTCCAAGTTCCGTAAAATTATTACCATAATTATTCAACTTCATTGGTTGATTGCTAATATTGCTTCTTTAGGTGCATCATCCTTAGATAGACCTTACAGTGATACTTTTAGAATACCAAGTTACCAAATTCTTCCATTATGTTTCGAAATACCACAATACTCTTCTTTTATGCTCCAAAATAGGTTGTTTCTTCTTCCCATTTCTCTTTAGACAACTTTAACCATGACGAACGTCATGTAACATTATACTTAACATCTGAACTTTAATCCAATCTATATGGTTTGCCATTGAGACTAAATATACCATCATGTAGCTTGATGATGTTCAATATACAAATGATATGAGTAGTAAATGAGCAGATACATGTAATTTGAATGGCAGTTGCAATGCAAAATTAAATTTACTAGGAGATCATATTGAGAGAGTTGTGTTCTTGCAATAATGGACCAGAGAAATGCCAAGCAACTGCTATTGCTAAAGGACAGTAATCGAACAAATAATTAGTGAATAATATGATCAACATTCACAGAATGTTATTTCTGTGTTTTTAGATCAAACTGAACCATAGATGCAGGTGAAAAATGATCACTAAAGGTAAGTGCTATTTAAACTATGTTTGTAAAGTGAACTAGTGGTGAGTAGTTACACCAGCATGCCAGTATACCATATCAAGATTATAGGATTACATACTTTTCCAATGAATTACTGAATCATAAAAGTATACCTTAATTATGGCATACTGTATAATGAGATATTAATGTGAACAGAGAACCAAAGAATATGCATGAGAAATCAATGAGAAATCAAGGTTTAGCTTAATTGGTCAAGTCAGTGCTTCCCATTGGGGAATTGACTAAAGGGGGCAGTATCCCAGAGATAATCACTTAGACTTTAAGTTATACTAACATTATTCTGCTGTCAAGAATCCGATTGTTGTAGCTTATTGCCAAGAATATATCTGTCCTTAGATACCAAACTGGATAGATAATTAAATAAAAACTACAATATGATGTGAGTCACTAGATGGTTGAATCCATCCACTAATTCACCTTTCAAATGATCATTGAATGCAAGATAAGGAGTACTAATGATCTAGATTCTATCAATCACAAAGATGTGGTTCAATATCCACCAAAAGTCGAAGAAGTGCTTCGAGTCTCGTGACTAAAGAATATTTTTCCTATTACAAGATTACCATCAATCCTATGGAAAGTATATTATCTACAAAGTGGATGGCTTTTAAGCAGTTAAGGCCCATGAAGAAACTGGTCATGAATAGTCCTCATGACTGGACAACATAATTACATAGTGGAGCTTTCTGGATAACCCACGTAAACCTTTTTATGAAGAAAAACTAGTACTATCGGATGATTTATTATATGCTTTGAACAAAGTCGTATGACCAAGCAAAGTAAAAACTAAAGTGACATTTTCCTCACATTCAGTTACTATTTTCATGTCACAGTATAAAAGTTGTATTGATGTTTAGTCATAAAATTTATGAATCAAGAATAAAAAAAAAATATTCCACACCATAAAGAAAAGACACTGCCACCCGACCCAGAACCGGATCGGATGACGGGGAAGGTCATGCCTCCCCAACAAAAAATAATCATTTTATTAATTATATGGTCTGCCTGCAAGCGCACCCACGAAGGAAACACCATTTCAAATCCCTTAAATTACAATACAATTAGGCATAAAATTACCTGCCTAAGATAGAAAATTGTAAACTTGTCGAGAAATCTGCCCATACTAATCAACCTCATATTGTGATTTGAAACATTCAGACACCTACAATCTTGCGATATACACTTACAAATTTACAGACAACTCCATTGTTAGGCTTGTTATATAGCTTCGTATATAACTTTGCCGCCCACTAATGAAAATTTTCATTATTTGTAATGCTACAGTCGTTCTCATATTCAACCATAGAATGTTATGAGCTCGATCAGTCGCACCTCCAGTGTCCAAAATCTGAAAAAGCAAAGCGGTACTAGACCTGCAAAATTAACAGACAATGAAATGAGTGTACCCCGCTGATGTAAATGGATTATCAAATGTTGAGCGCAATAGCGGAATAAAATATAGATGTGTAGGTATAACTAACTGTAAAAAGATTCATCTATCTGCAGAAAGATTCACCCATTGATTAATTGAATCCATGGAAAGCTACGCGCGATTCCTCATTCGGATTACGTGGGAATTGAATGGTTAAATTGTTTGCAGATAGATGTGCTATCAACAGGATTTGTTCAGGATGATATGTTGGTTCATGAATACAACATAATTTATAAAGCTACTAATCAGAATGACTCAATGAACCTACATGAAGATAGACAAGCAATAGCCAAGTATGTTAATGAATTACAGTTTCAAAATCAAGATGAGATAGAAATGGTCAAGTTGATCAAGACATGTACGAGGACTATGATGACTAATACAAGAAGTATCCATTATGATAATGTCACTTAATGTTCAACAATAATGATTACCACCAATTTAAAACTTGAGTAGCCAAAAAAACATGGATATGCTATGTCGAAGCTCTTCTCAGCCCAATTTCTTTGTCCACCGCCTCATTGGGCTTTGCTCGAGCCATAACTCCAAATGATATACCGTCAAGACCTCTTTTTCTAACATCAAGAAGCATCTTTATCCTAGAAAAACCAACTTCTTCAAAACCCACTATAAGAGAATCCATCAACACATTTGGACAGTGGAATTCAATAAATAGTGGAGGTGGACGGAACTGTGAAGCACATTTGTGGAACAACAATTACACAAGGATAAGCAAGTGTATCAAGGTGTATATTCAAAATATGAGAAAGTAACAGATGGCCCCCAAACGAGACAAAATAGATAAAGCCTAATCAGCCAAGCTCACAAAGAGATGTCATAGTGGATATTCAAAAGTTGTGACAAAAACAAAACAAGTAAAATCGTTAGCAAAACAAGCAAAATCACTCGAAGCAGATACCTTGCTTCATGCAAGAAGGCATTCAGATCTAGTACTGTCTTCAGCATCTGCAAAAACCGTTATTTCGAGAACAATCCCACCACATCAATCTTCCCTTTTGTTGACAGGGTCATTTTCAACAACACTGAGCAGGCTTAGCATTTCCAAAACAACCCTTGTTGTGTGAAAAATCTAACTATGGCAGTGCTATTGTACACATTATCTAGCGTCCTTGGATGCTTTAAACCTAAACCAAGAGGAAATGTTACAAGAGCCAGGAGGATAACACATGAATAAGTTAGTGATTAAGAAATTAACTGCAAGATATATCAAAACAAAACATGCCACTCCTATTTTCTATGCCCATATAAAGAAAGCCATTCTATGTAAAAGACTATTTGGATGATGGAATAACAGCTTTCATTGTTACTTAGCTACTATGTTGTTTCATTCCGTATCACAAATATGATGATCCCTTCTGAAGAGTGCTTACCTGAGCTTACCTGTGGTAGAAATAGGCTTATCGCAACAGGGTTTTGGGGACGACTCTCCTCCCAACCGTAGGCTCAATTGTGTAGGATTCTGCTACAACTGGCCAAACAAGGAAAATAATTATAGATTAAAGAAACAATGAACTTCACAAATGAAATATGTTACATGAAATTAAAAGCAGCTCTACCAAATATCTTATTACAAGGAACAAAAATGTATATTAAACCCAAACAAAATTATGGCGTGAAAATCCTAATACCATGATTGATATAATTTTGTGGATAATTAAGAAAAACTAAATAATATCTACTGTTCATTGTTACCCTCAGAATGCAACTTCACAATACAGTGCGAAACGTATTGCTGTGGAAGGACAATTTCAATTTAACGGAAGGATGGAGACCAAAGGAATTTCATAATTGAAAAATGCAGAGAGAACAATCATTTCTAGATAAAAATTTCATGTACAAAAATAATACCACATGCATGCATACAGTGAGAGAATAATTCCATTTCATCGAATGCAATTAAGAGGCTTTCACTTTCAGTTGAAAAACAATCACAATCCCAACATCGCAGTAACAACTCTCCACATGTATTTTCAATATCTCTATATTCCAAAACAATCCACTGTTCACAGTTGTATCACCGCAAAATTTTCCTGATATATTCGGCAGATTAGTTTTGAAGAAAAACATGGCAGAATTCAAGTTCTTTGACATCAAAACAAAACATTAATTGAGTTAAGATGATAATAATCATACCGGTGAATGTTCCAATTAATGAGCCAATTTTTTAGTCATCCAAATTATGCTAAATCAAATGTACTTAGAACATCTCATGATAATCCCAAATGAAACGTATTTGTTGCTGAAAACCATGAAAGCAATTTTTTCTATTTGGGAATGATTATTATGCACTTTAAATTTTATCCCACTGCCAAGCACGATATACTTCCAAGAACAGTTTGTAGAAAACTATTGATCCAAGTATCTTTGTGTAAAACTTCAACGTCATTCATCAAAGTATTCAGAATTAACATGAATCATTTATGATATGGCAGAATATTAAATAAACTGCAAATACATGGTCGCTGAATGAATCGTGCAACTTATAACAAAAAAGAAAACCCAATTGCAGAAAATGACATTATTTTTTATTTTAGGGTTTGATCTATTGTTTGAAACTATAATTTAAGCCAATATTTTTCAGACCATGAAAATTCAAGAAAAAAAGTTAGTTTGAGGGATATTGTTCGTGTGCAAACTGTTGTATCACTATTTCTATCATTGATTTTCTCAGGGGAATTTATTGCCAGAGGGGTTATTATTTTGTCATTGTTTTGCTTATGCAATGGGAATAAACAAAGTCAGAAAACCCTGAAATTTTAAGGCGTCATTTGGTCAAAATCGCTACCTATGATTCAATAAAATAAGAAAAACATGAAGCATGAAATCAAGCTTAGTTCTTGGTCATGACCTGTGACTTTCGCACCCGTAATTTGACCACACACATACGAGGGATTGAAATGGTTCCAATAACGCTTGCCGGATAAGAAAATATTTTCACGCTCTGGTAAAAACTTGTGCCCCAGATAACTGTGCTCAAGGATTGCTTCGTCAAGGCGAAATCCTATTTCATATTATAATGAACATTATAACTAAAACTGCATATCTTATAATTAGATCATAAACTATTTTTTTGAAGTTTGGAAATTATGCAAGGCATAATAGTCAATGGAAATTTTTCTGTCGGTGCTTACACAATCGAAGTTTGGGCCTGGCGATTTTAAAGCACTGGCATCGAGAAAATTCCAGTTATTTTCATAAATACAACCATCTTATCCTATGCACATTAGCTATGATATTCTAATATCTTATGTTACTTCAGGCCTCCTTTCTAGGAAACAATCTTTCACTGAATTCCTTTAATAACCAATATAGAAAATAAAATCATTGTCATCCAACATATTAATTGTCAGATTGGCAAGCGGCTTATCCTTTCGCTCATTAGCTACTATCTTCCAAGATTTTCTTATGAATCCTCAGTTGTTCTATGTTACATCTATCATCATTCAATCTTGCTTCACTATTCTTCTAAGGAGCTTTGAATCTTGGATGCTCTTCTCAGAAACTAGCAAATACAGATATTAATAGTATTTTTTATCTTTATTGTCTCTATGTGTAGCAACTGAATCTCTTTATTTCCAAAAGTCATCAATCTCTATATACTGATTGATGAATCTTTGATGTATTGTGAAGATCCCCATCACAGGCATATTCATGGCCGTGGGACTCTCTTTGAAACCAGCAAACCAAATCTGTCTGATTCGCGATCAACGGAATGTTAATTTCACATTCCCATTTACAAAGACAAACAGCTTAAGGGTTTTTCTGTTGGTAAGGTTTTTTGAAACTCATATATATATGCACGGTTTCTGAAATAAAAGCACAAAAATCTTTGGAAACAGTCATAAATTAAGCAATAAAAGGACACAAGCATTTATAGAACACAAATCTTGGGGGAGCGGAATGAGACATTTCATTCATTCAAGATCGTGAAATCCCGTCTAATTAAATGCATCATCCTTCTGCTACCAGTGTCCAGCCCAGCCAAGCCAATGTCACCCACCCGTTGCCTCGCAAGAAAGTTTTCAGATTCATTATAACAAACTTTCCACATTCCAACAAATTGAATAGTATTACTATTTCCAACACCTCACATCCGAGTGGTGTGGGTTGTATATTTCATACCTAGTTGCTTTAGACCGATCCATACATGCTACTTAAATTACAATCCTTCCAAGCCTCTCTTGCAAAATATCTTCTAGGGTAACACATTAAAAAAAATACAGCCTACACTCATGCAGATAATAGCTCCCATTGATCTGAGAGCGGAAAGTGACCCTAACCTCATCCGCGTGATAATCAAGGTCAATCTTCTCCCTGACCGAAAAGATTCTATGACAAATATTCGCTCCTAAAGATAACCCCATTGTTCTAGACTGTAATACTCTGAAATACCATTACAAATACTCGCCTATAAGGATGACAGAATTACTCGGATATTAACAACCAACATATAAATCGTTAAAATTGGTGATCTAAAAAAAAATGGCACACATTACACAACACAATTGCAATAATGTTGACATGCATTACACTATAATATTGCCATAGGTGTGCCTTGCCTTCTACTGGAAGGGAAGAATAAAATGCTGAAACAATCTTGTTACAACACTAGAATGCACTATACACATATAAGAATATACATTAAGTATTTCCAGTGATATATTTAACTGCTGCAAAATAGAGGCTACAATTAATAGCTGGACTTCTTAAAGCTGCTTCCGACTTATTGTCAGAGCACCAGTATAAATTCAGCGTTATTAAACAATTTTAAAAGGAAAATAATATATGGTTAGAAGAAATATGAATAAATCTAGCTTCTAGAAAAACGGTCACCAGTTCAATACCCATTGAAAGGAACTCCGCGGTGATAACAGAAGGGAACAAATACATACCTTCTGCGACTGCTGAAGCTCGTCAGTGAGCAAGGCCCGAATTTTAGGCCTTTTCGCAATGGTTAACAAATGAGAAAGCTCCTCAATGTCAGTGTATTTCATATGAAAATGAACAGTGCATAGCATATCCCACCTCAGAAACACGTTGAGCACATAATGCACTGAATAACTATGCAATAAGTATGCACTGAATAAAACTTACGTGTATACCGAGGGTTTGTAGAAAAATATGCGGCCTCGTGGAAGTAACCATCCTGTAGCTTCAAAACAAGTCAAGTTAAAAATTCCAACAATATAAAAAAAAAATTCTAAGATTCCCATAGGCCCTAAGGGTTGAGCCAAAGCTCTGATACCATATGTAACAACCCAAAATAGATATCTAATTAACTTATTAACATTAAATTTAAACTATGAAGAGTGCTTACCTGAGCTTACCTGTGGTAGAAATAGGCTTATCGCAACAGGGTTTTGGGGACGACTCTCCTCCCAACCGTAGGCTCAATTGTGCAGGATTATGCTACAATTGGCCATCCCCGAGCCCTCAATCAACGACTACTGCCAATGCTCCCAAGTCTTAGTATACCATTCTCCCAAGAGAATGACAGATAGAATCTCAGAACGATGGATACCTCCCATCCTCCTCACCATCTATTAAATAGAACAAAACATTGGAAGGGGAACCACATGCACACACTCCATGTGTCTGCATGCAAATTTTTTTCTTGTTTTATTTCTTTACTTTTCTTTTGATTTTTAGCTTTCTTGTTTTATTTCCTTCTTTTTGATAATTTTCTTCTTTTATTTCTATTTATTCTTATTTAGAGCTTAATTATGGTTATTACTATCTTTATTTTTATTTTTATTACTTATTTCTTTTTATATAATTTTTAATATCATTTATTATTTATTATTCTTATTATTTATTATCAAGTGATATTTATTTTATTTATTATTTATTTTCATTTTTTATTATTAATTATTAGTTTTGTATATTTTATTAGTTATTATTATTTATTATTTATTATTAAGGGAGGGATATTACAAAATTGTCCATTTCGCCTTCCATCTTAGCTTCCAAACTATCCATCTTAGCTTCCACGACATTCATCATAGCTTCCATGCCTTTCCTTAAACTATCCATTTTATCTTCCATGCCTTTCCTTAAACCATCCATCTTAGCATCTGTTACTTCTTGTGACAGTGAATTTTGTTGCACTTGGTCTCGTAATTTTGATATATCATGTTGCATTTCTTCTTCTTGTTCATTAGTCATGCTAGAGCTTCGAGGTTGCTTACTAGGTGCTTCCATTTTCTTTCTTCAGGGCATAAATTAATGCTAATAATGCTTCACCATGCCCTTTGAATTCCTTCAAACTAATTTTTCAAACCAATCTTATGCAAAATTTAAAAAATAACTACACACCTTTTTTTCACTTTGTAAGAGCTCAATATTGAATCTATTATATCTCTGTAATTCTGGATCTCCAATATCTAAAATTGCATCCTGTAGTAGCACTCTGAGTCCTCTTTCTAACCCCACAAGTCTAATCAATATTGGATTCTCCAAGGAAGAGTTATGTCACATATCCCACGGTGACTTGATTATACACTAGTTCAGTAGAGAAAACTTGTATGAAGTGTCTCATGTCACTATTTCGACCTTAGTACCTAAAACTAATATATAGAAAACTTAAGTCTATCCTCAAATTGAAATTTCTTACGCAATTTTGATATGATGCTGAGAAAAATAGTTATGACAATTTTCCCCAGGTCACTTGTTTGAGATACAATTGGAGATCCTGCAAAATCCCTAACTTCCTTAGATCATATCGCCGAAGTATAGCGAGAAAATATCTAAACTTTAGACCCAAGGTTCAGAGAAATTTGGGCTCCAATAGGTTTTTTTTGTAGCATCTGAAACGTCACAGAAAAAATAAATATAGTGAAAATTCCATGATGCCCTGTTTGGAGCAACAAACCCCTAGAATCCAAATCTCTAATACCAAATGTTATGCAACCAGCTCACAAAATAGAAGAAAAGATAGATGAATGCCTTCAAAATTAGCCTCTTCGAGGGGACAACCTCCTTTACATTACACAAATGAAAAATTATTGGATGATACAAATGACTAAACCTCCTCCCTATATATAGGAGTCTAAGGGGTCACAATATAATCAAAGCCGACATAACAGTAATAACATAAGGGCACAACAATAGCAATAGTGGGTTTCTATGGGACACACTAATAACAATATGGGGACAATAGGGGCACAATAATAATAATAAGGGCTACAATGACAATAGTAATGGGGGAATCACTAGTATTATAGGGACCTAACATCGACATTAGGTGGATAACACGCTGACACATAGCTCAACAGTGGGACTGCATCCAATGAAATAAAATGAAGAAGTTGAATTAGAGTATGCAATGCCAAGAAACTCCCACAATTAATGAACAAATAATGTAAAATTGTATTCATATGTGGTCAATATTGTAGGACCTATAGTTGTAAACAAGTAATACAACTATTGTAGTTTATGGTTTTGGTGATATGGAGGTTGAACCTCCGATAAATCCCTATGTCTCCATAGAATATGGTCTTAGAAACTTTGTAATTCTCTTGGTTTTTGTTGCTATCCAGGTGCAAATTTTATAACATATTTATCATTACTGTTAATAAAAAATCATTCAATTGGTTCAAGCTATCTATTTAATAGTCATAAAAGAACATTTCTTTATGATCAAGGTGAGAGATATATATGCAAACTATTTTTCCTTGCATTAAAAAATTTCATTTAGTGTCTATACCATTTCACTCTTTAAAAAATTTAACCATATAAACTTGGGTGTCCTAATATTTTGTATCTTTAATATTTGTATAACCAACTATGGTCGGTGTTTTGACTTGTGTGAATAAACTCTATTTAACATTATTTTAACTAAAATCTATTTAACTCTATTTTTCCCTCTGTGTTGATGAGGGAATATTACTCTATATTATGATATAATAGGTGTTTAAATATCAGTCAACACTCCAAAATGTAACTCCCTCATTAAATAGAGCACTCAATTCAATGGTAGATCAACCCAACCATGAACAAGTAGTAAATTTCTTATAAAATAACTCTAATAACTTTGCATTTCCATTATTTTTTTAATATATGGTATGCTAATTAATTAATGTACAAGAAAATGAATGGTTTAACTTGAGATATATTTATGGATGAATTTCCTATGTCATAATCAATAAATGGGAGTTGTGAGGATCAGCTCAAAATTTCCACATCTCTGTAGCATACCAACATATAAGAAACATGAGTTCATATCTAAATCAACCATTTGGATTTTGTTCTTCATGTTGATATCTAAAATTGTTTAAGGTATTAGAGACAACATAATAAGGGAAAAGTCCCCTCTACGTTTTTAAATAGGTGGTACTCCTTTATCTATTATTATAAGTGAAATATTACAAATTCAATGAAATATCATACACTGACCTAAAAAAGGATCAGGGCATTTAAAGGGAAAACATGGACATCACTTTATGTGTTATGAACCTTGCACCTTTAAAATGAGAGGAAACCAATAATTACAATCCTCTTCAAGGGGGAAACCTCCTTTTACAATGAATGCAATGTACAATACAATATTTGATGGTGTTAATACTAGGTCTCCCTATTATATATGTAAGATACGAAGGATACAATCGTAATAACATGAGACCATGAAAGTTTCTAACCTACATAACAAAATAACTTTACAAATTTAATCACTCAATATACAGGGTTTAATAAGTGGTTTAAGGGTTAACATGGGGTTTATATATGGATTAACATGCCCCTCCAATTCAAACAAGTGTTGTCCTCAATAGTTGAATAACTACTAGTGATTTCATTAATAAGTCATCTTCCCATGTCACCTATTCCACTGGCTTTTTCTTCTATTTTATGAGATACTCCACAATTCCTAGATTACTCGGTTTCTTAATCCTTGTTTCAAGGATTATTTCTTCTTCTAGTATGATTTTCATTTCTTCATTTATCTCTAGTATACTTTCGAGCTACAAATGAATAATATAGTCATCATCTTTAGCAGGTGGAAAACCCTTAGGCATTACTCCAAATATCTTGGAATGATTGTTGATAACTTTATGAAGATCCCCTAACATAGATGATATTGACGTTTCAAACATTAATGAACATAATTGTGTAATTACACCTTGGTGACCCTATTTGAGTAGTTTTCTCATTCCATTAGAACTTATCACCTTAGATGGATTCCATTGGATACCTTTTAGCTCAATTTCATTTCCTTCTAAGGTAAATATTATGAAGAGATCCTGAAAATTAAATGTCACTATTCCCAATGATTGTAACCATTGGACCCCAATGCAACATAAACATCACCATTTGTATTTCAATATTGGGACTATGTAATAAATACTCACCCATATTGAGCTTAATACTATGGAACTTCCCTAGAAACTTTATGGTACCTCCATCATTTTGCAATCATTAATTGAAACTATCGTGCTAGATATATGAAAAAGATGATAAGTTTTTCTAATTTGTAATTGATGAAGTTATGCGGTATTGCTAGAATCAATCAACATTGTTACCATTTTCCTTTTTAATATATCCTTCTTTCTTGATGATTTTTGGGTTATTGATGCCAACCAATGCATGGTAGGATATTATTAGAGTAGTCTCTTCTGGCTCTAGATATTATGATAGTTCCAATTCTTGATATTATTCCTCTTGAGAGTTTATGTAGAATAACATATTCCTGCCACATTTATGCCTTTTATTATACTTACTATCACAATTGAAATATAGTCTTTTTTCTCTTCTTTCATCCACATGTTTAGGTGTCAGCCTTGTTGGTTGAGTGAGGTTAAGACAGGGAGCATGATGTTCTCTATAGCTATTGGTAATCAATTTCCTAGTAGACACACTACAACACAAAAGGTCATTAGTGAGGGTCATTCCTGTGACAGACCTTTAAGGTCCATCACCAATGTCGTATATGGTGAAGGTCCTTAAGAAAAACGTTTTTGTAAGTGCATATAGTGATGGTCCTTTACAGTTTGTCACCAAAGCCATTTTTATTGACACTTTTGGTGAGGGTTGTTAAAGGCCCGTCACTAATTCTTTTTTTGGTGACACTTCTAGTGATGATCTTTTATTGACCCTCACTAATACTATTTTTGTTACTTTTGGTGATGGTCAAAAAATGTTCATCATCATTAATCATTCCAATGAGTTTTTGATGACACTATGTGCATGCTACTATATTTTTTGTCAAAATATAACAATCTAAGACCATTGTTGTGGAGTATTTTTCATTATGTGTCCAAGGCCATAGTGGTTAGAGTTAGTATATTTGTTAAGAATTAATTAACGTGTATCATTTCCATTAAGTAATGAAAATATAGTTTTCCTATGAGTCAACACATGATTAATCTCTATTAAGTTTATTATCTAACAAATTCCCTTTAAATAAATTTCCACTAGGGTGTGTAGGAACTATATTATTTAATACATAATCAAGCTCTACCAATTCTATTAATGAGAGAGGCCTAGCACTCCTCAACACTCTTGATACACCATAACGTGATTTGGCACACATTAACATTCCTTGAAACGTCGCAAGTCTTTGAACATCTTTGTACGTAAAACATATTACCATGACTAGGACACCCAAGCACATGTTGGCAAGCTCTAGCATAACATAGAACTCTCCTAACATGTGTTTCCATGCCTGTAGTCCCTAACATGCACTGGAACACTTTGGAATGCATTAGCATACATCAGAAATTGGCATACATTGGCACTTGGCATGTATTGGAGCCTATTATTAGTTTGCATAGGATTCCCGTTTTGAAAAAGATAAAGTCCTCACTTGTTAACCCTCTTATGTGTTCATTTCCTTTCCTTTTAGCTTGGTTCTTCCTTTTGTTTCCTTGATACTCCTTGATACGTATTGGAATACCTTGACACCCTTCACATCCTATCATGCCTTAGCATATGGCATGTCTTGGCATGCCTTGACATTATTTGGCACATGCTAACACACACTGAAACTCCCTAGCACACTCTAGCACTTGTTAACATGCCCTAATATTCCCTAGCATGCCTTATCAATTATTAGCATACCTTGTCACTCCTTCCTCAACATGCCATCTATCACTCGTTGACACTCCCTAACACACCCTCATAATCATTCACTTCCATGCATTTTGACCTAGTGCTCCCTTGTGTTTCCCTAGTACTCTCTAACACTCCACAACATGAATTAACACTCTATGGAAAACCTTAGCACTCTTAGACATTCCCTCCCACTTCATAACATGTGTATCACTCCTTGACACACATTGCCACTTGGCACATGTTGGCACTTGGAAAGTCATATCATGTTAAGCATTCATTGAGATGCCTTGGTATGATTTTGCATGGTTTAATATTAAAGTTATTTGATATAAATTATTGGAAAGTAGATGATATGTAACAAAGGAAGATTTATCACTTAGAATGCACTAACACTTGGAACTTGGCACCTATTGGCACCTAGTGTTGGTGTGCCTAGCATGCCCCTCTTGGAAAAGGTAAATTGATGGCTTATTAGCCCTCTTATGTGTTCATTTCCTTGTAGTTTAACTTGTTTCTCCTTTTTGTTTCCTTGGCAATCCCTGGCACATATTATCACACCCTTGCACATATTTGCATGCATTAGCACTTGACACATCTTAGCATATTTTATATTCCTTCGCACTATCTCACGCATGTTAGCATTCCCTAGCATTCCTTGGCACTCATGGCCTCACAACTAGCCTTACATTTTTTCATGACTTGGGAACCCAATGAATTCCTTAGCTACCATAGTTCATGTGACATTAGCATGCTTCAACTGCAACAACTTGACCAAATGCATCTACTACAAGTAGATTGTTCCTTGTTCATGTAAGAACTACCTATAAATCATCTTAGGCCACTCATGTCCAAGCTCAAATTGTCCCAGTCAAGAACATACCAAGACATGGATCATATCTAGCCATGGCCATAAAACAACTAAGCAACATAGCTTACACAGGAAATGCTTCACATGTATGTCTAGTTCATATAAACAATAGAGCATTAATTCAGATTTTGCAAGAACCATAAGATGCACAAGGCACAGAAGGTATAAGCTAATAGAAGCCCAATGCCCCAAAACTTATACACAATAATGTACAATATGAAATTGTCTAAAATAGTTTAAAACACGAGAATTCAGCCAAAGTGTGCCACATGTCATATAAAAATAATAGCTAAAGGAAAAACAGTGTTGTGCCCAACACAATGTCTAAAATTGCTAAGTTGAGTCCCTTATTGTAGCTATAGGATTTCTTTCTGCAAATCCTATTATGAACTGATCCTAACACACTTCTTCCTTGGCACACTTGAATTTACTGACACTCCATGGCACACACTCTTAGTTGTTTATTTCTATGCAGTTTCACCTAGTTCTCCCTTGTTATGCCTCAACACTCCCTAACACTCCTCAACATGAATTAACATTGTTCAACATGTTTTAGCACACCTTTTCATTCCTTGGCATGCCTTGACCCTCCATAGCTATCATGCCCTCACAACTACCCTTACTTTATTTTGAACATGAAAACCCAACCAAGTCCTCTCTTGACTACAAGAGATTGACAAAGTTATAGTTACTACAACTAGACTATGTTATTGAATTGTGTAGCTTGGGAGATACTCCACAAGCCTAGTGAGATGGGTTTATGTGAGTTTGGTCACAAAAGGATTTGTGGAAAAAAATCCAAGTGAAGGGTTTTTGGACCCAAGATGGGGTTTAAAATATAAAAGAAAATTAATATTTTCTAAGGTCTAAGTGGACAAAACCTGTAAGTTCTGTTAATTTTTCATAGGGCGACACTGTTCTTTTCTATGATATTTGCATTTTGTCATTAATACATTAAGTTCACCCCATCTCATCATTAGATTATTCATATCTATACCATTATACATCATCATATGCAATTATATAGAAAGAAACAACATCACCATCATCATCAATGCAACAAAATATAAAAGGAACAATAGAAGAAAGAAAGCACACACATAGAGACACCAAGATCAGTTTGAGACCATGGCAAAACCCACTATAGGGAAAACCCTTGCAAATATTCTTCTTCTTAGATTATCATCAAAAGATGCAGCAAAAGAGAATACAATGATCCATATCTTTATTTATGCAACAAAACAATAATGATATCTATGAAACATATCTAATCATGCTAGTCGTCAAAATCCTCATACTGATAGTTGTAATGTGATGTCACAAACTGATGTCAACTAATGTATGTTGTTGCCATTGTGCCGAACACTGTTGATAAATGTTGTCATTGTCAATGAGCCAAATACATATGTTTGCAGCGAAAACTAATAAATCAAATCTATAGATTTGTATAACAATAGAGAGAAACCTAGATCTACTAGATCACTGAAGTCAATTGAATTCAATATGTCAACTCTTAGATCTGAACTTTGGTCGCCCTCATCACGACTATCTGTGTGCGACCGAAATTCATTGGTTTCTCTCTCAGTCACTGTATGCGAGCGAATTTGATTCCAGAGTCACTCTCAAGAAGCCTTCATGCATGTGACCATGGCATAATACTGCTAAAATCTAGAGTTGCTCCCTTACTATTGCTATGTGAGTGACATTGATGTCCTGGTCACTCCCAGGAATACTCTATGTGGGCGACTAAGTACCAGAACATTTTGATCTACCTCTAAACCCAGAGTCACTCCCATAAGCCTATGTGTTAGCGTCCAAGGGTCTATAGTCACTCTCATAGGCTTATGTGCCAGTGACCAGGGACTAGAATGCCCTGTTCTATGCCTGTGACTGAGATCTAGAATACCTTAATCCAGAGCGAATCTTTCGCCTATGATTTTGTACCCTTGAGTGAACTCCTTCAGTTAAACCAGTGCGAACCAAGACAAAATAGAAGAGAATATGTGTCCAAATGATCTTTAGGTATATTATATTTATAGGCTTTCCTAAGGGTTCACTTGGGGTTAAGGTTGACCCAAGCAATTTCTCATGTGGTTAGGTTCGACCCATTCCATAATATATGTATTGATAAAATAATTCATAACTCAACTTCTTCTTAACCAAATTGGGTGATATTTAGGTTGATTTTGGTCCTCTCGAAAATATGAATCTAATGCAATAATTATCTTGGTCATTTGAGACGTCCAAGGTGGTATTTTACCGTAGTTGAAAAAATTAACACTCCCTCTCAACTAGGGATAATTACACTTGCCAATATTTTTCCATCGAACAATATGCCATTCTAGAATCTTCGATTGTCATCATGTATCATCACAAATTATCTCTCTCATGTAGTCATCTTTCCATGTCCATCTCAAGTGTCTCATAATCACAAATCATCATTGTACATCTCAATTTATCCTTTACTTATTCCTTCTTATCACTTGATTGTTCCTGCTCATACGTTGAACATTCTCTGCTCTAGAAGAAGAAGAATTTGTTACCGAAGGGGAGCTCAAGTTTCCACCTTATATCCATCGGGCTTCTATCTTGAATCTCTACTAGTGGGGTAATACCCATAATATTAGCATCAATCATCATCATATAGCATATCATCAAGGAGCACATTTCAACCCAGAGCCTCATCGAAAAGAAATATCTGCCACCCATACCAAGCAATATGATAAATAATAACATAGGGGAGTACACCCTCAACCCTAGAATTTCATTAGGGATCTTATCCTCAACCTGGAATCATATCAGGTTATCTCAACCCATCCTATTTCCCACTAATCTTCCCAGCGATGACTCAAAATAGTCATGTGGTAGAACACATGCATCATAAGCAACTTGGGTTGTACACCCCAAGTACACTCTCAACTCGTTAGCCAAAATGAGGAGTGGTATTCGCATCAAGTTGGCCCGCTTGAGGGTATGATGCCAAATAGGGTTACAGGGAAGCAGAGAGACGCTTCTTCAAGGGACCATGAGGTAAGTATCTAAGTTCTTTGAATACCTAGATTAAGATTCTGTTGTGTGAGAAACAGGTTATTCCACTGCCTTGATGTTTGGAGCTACACGAAGTGGGAAGCTCTTCATAGATAGGGGAAGAACATGCCCTGAATATAGCCCATTGATTGGACCTCTTGTGAGTGATGACGTGGGAGTAGCATAGGCTTCACCATAGAGTGTTGTCTTTTCTATAATATAGGGTTTTCCATGGATATTGTCCATGCCACCGCCACCTTCACCTCCACAATATACACCTTCACCCTCACCACCACCACCACCACCACCACCACTGTCGTTCAACATGTCAAATACAAATTATGAAGTTTCCATTTTTCAAGGGCTTAGGAAGTGATGATCTGGATCAATTTTGGTTTGTTGCAAAGGCTATGTGGATAAGACAACAGACCATGGATGATAATATAAAGAAGGTGCAGTTGGTTACCGCTCTGCAGGATCACATGCTAAAATGGTACGTTAAGTACTTCACTAATAATCTGTTGGCGGCATTAGCAAATACTCAGACCACTTTAAACAAAGAATTCGATAAGTCTAAGTCTTCCTCACAATCAGTAATTGGATGTAAGGAAATCATTATGAGGCCTGGTGAAACACCCTAGGAATTAGATCAAATACTGAAGTGCGAGATACGTGAGGCTAATATGAATCTCACATATAGTTAGTACAACGATTGGTTTAACTTTGAGCTCCTACCCCACCTAAGGATTGCTTTATCACAGCAAAAGATAGGAACTTAGGCAGAAGCTCTGGAAATCGCGATGATATTGCATGAAACAGCTATTCATGACGCCTCTTTGGGAGTCCAACAAATTCACTCGTAGTTGCAGAACCTCTATTTGGAATTTGGAGAGCTTGAAAAAATAAAAGGAGGCCATGGCAGAGGTGTGTGAAGAAGTTTGGTGCCTCAAGTGTAAGAGCGAAGGGCATGATAAGGATCATTGCCCTATCTTCGCGAATTATATCGAGGGGGCCGATGCCCCTAAGGCAGGAAGCTCCAGCAGGGCCAAGTATGGGGCCCTCACTATGGTGTGCTATTTTTTAGGTGGTCAGAAAACATGTCACAGATAATTTTCATTTGTTACAAAAGTTTGTACAGACACCACAACAATGTAGGAATTTACAGGGTAAGTTCCTCAAACAGAACACCAAAAGGACACCGCTCACAAACAGATCATAGATCAATACACCAGTATTTTGACGTGGTTAAAACCATCAGAGAGGGAAACAGTCCACGGCCTGCGCCCAACGTGGCTACTACAGGCAATTTATTAATAAAAGAATGAAAATTTACATAAGCTTCTCTCATGCACGGTTAACCTACAAATGACCCTCCATGCGCTTTAAATAGAATTCATGGACCAATCGGGTGTCAGGCCACGGATCAAGTGTCGGTAATACCGAGGAGAGAATGAACCGTCGGATCACTACATATCGTGACCGTCGGATTGTAAGTTACAAAATGTACAACGGTAAAGAAACACACTTTACCTAACACTAACCTAACTCTATACTAGACCAAGTTGAACTTAACTATTCCTATGTGTCGGAATATCCTAACATCCCCCCTTAAGAACAACTTGGGATAGGATTGAAGGATTTACAAATATGACACAATAGGAGAAGGAAGGAGGCACAAGAGCCTATCCCCCCTTAGTGACAACTTCCTGAACTCCAAGCATATATCGAAGTTTAGTGAACTTCGCCTCTGTGAGAGCCTTTGTGAAGATTTCTGCAACCTGATCATCTGTTGAACAATATTGCACTTCAAGAACATGGTCATGAATGAGCTTTCTGATGAAGTGCATGTGAAGTTCAATGTGTTTGCTGCGCTGATGTTGGACTGGATCTTTTCATAGTTTAATGGCACTTTGATTATCACACCAAAGTGTAGTCGGATGCTGCTGCTGAAAGCCCAATTCTGATAGGATCTGACGAAGCCACAAGGCTTCCTTACTAGCTTCTATGGCACCACGATACTCTGCTTCTGTTGACGAAAGAGAAATGGCACCTGTTTCTTGCAAGCCCATGTAATAGGTCCTGAACCAGGAGTGAAGACATAACCGGCAGTAGACTTCCGATCATCAGGGTCCCCAGCCCAATTGGAATCAGTGAAACCAACTAATAGAGGAGCTGCTTTGGCATTGTAATGAATTCCAAACTGTACTGTACCTCCAACATAACGAAGTATTCTTTTAGCTGCTTTCCAATGACTTTCACGGGGGTTTTGCATAAAACGAGCAACAAGGCCAACAACAAAGGAAAGGTCAGGACGAGTATGGGTTAATACAAGAGTTTTCCTACAAGTTGACGGTATAAGGTAGCATCAACTTCAGGAGAAGTACAAGTGACTGAAAGTTTGACTCCAGACTGAAAGGGAGGAGCTGGCTTACAGTCTTCCATGTGAAAATGGCGTAGAATATCAGAGGCATACTTGGATTGGGAAAGGGAAATACCTTCCTTGGATTGCAAGACTTGAAGACCGAGAAAATAGTGTAAGTGTCCTAAGTCTGTCATTTCAAATTTCTTTTTAAGGCTGGACTTCACATGGTTGATAAGGTTGTGATCACTACCAGTGAGGATAAGATCATCAACATAAAGAACAAGAATGATAAGAGACTTGCCCACTTTCTTTGTGTAGACAGTATTGTCAGAATGACACCTAGAAAAGCCAGATTCTTAAAGAAAGCTATCCATTTTGGCATACCAAGCCCGAGGAGCTTGCTTGAGACCATAAAGGGATTTCTTAAGTCGACATACAAGGCTGGAGTCTGTTTGGATGAAGCCAATGGGTTGTTCCATATAGATTTCTTCATGCAAGTCCCCATGCAAGAAGGCAGATTTAACATCCATCTGATTGACTTCCCATTTTAAAGAGGCAGCAAGGGAAAGAACAAGGCGGATAGAGTTCATTTTGGCAACAGGGGAGAAGGTTTCAGTGTAGTCAATGCCTTCAACCTGTGAAAATCCCTTAGCAACAAGACGAGCTTTATGTTTATCAACTTTCCCATCTGGTCCATATTTGGTTCTGTAAACCCATTTAAATCTAACAAGTTTGCGTCCCTTTGGTAGAGGAACAAGATCCCATGTATCATTTGCCAACAATGAATGATATTCTTCATTCATAGCTGCTTCCCAATGTGGATGGCCTGAAGCTTCTGCAAAAGTGTCAGATCATGATTTACTGGAGCTTGAGCCAGTAAAGAAGAGGCTCTTTCAAACTGAGAACGTGTACGTCGTTGATCTGTAGGATCACCGGCAAGATCACCTGCTGCATCCCGAGTAAACACGCACCCATCCTTGGAAATTGAGGATCCTAAAGAAGGGGAGGATTGTCATCCTCACTTTCATCATCTGAAGAAGAAATGTTTCCAAAAGTAGAAGAGATAGGAAGAGGTGGCACATCCGCCGGACTAGGCTCGCAGGCCGATTTATTTTCATCAAATTTTACATCTCTTCTAATGATAACATTTTTGGACTTAAATGGAAAAAGTCTATAACCTTTTACATCTTCAGAATATCCAACAAAATTACATTTCTCACTCTTCTAAAGCTTTACGTTTTTCATCTGGAATATGGGCCCATGCTTCACTTCCAAAAACACGAAAGTGACTCACATCTGGTTTAATAGAGCTCCATGCTTCTTCTGGAGTGATGTTCTTTAAATCTTTAGTAAGAGTGCGATTTAGTATGTAATTTTCACAATTAATTGCTTCTGCCCAATAGTTA